>VUQI01062226.1:0-12212 GCA_015106735.1 Paratilapia polleni
GATTTCACCTTTCAACATAAAAATGACCCCAAGCATACATCCAAATCAACAAAAGAATGGCTTCACCAGAAGAAAATTGAAGTTTTGGAATGGCCCAGCCAGAGCTCAGACCTAAATCCAATAGAAAATCTGTGGAGTGACCTGAAGAGGGCTGTGCACAAGAGATGTCCTCGAAATCTGACAGATTTGGAGTGCTTTTGCAAGAAAAGTGGGCAAATATTGCCAAGTCAAGATGTGCCATGCTGATAGACTCCTTCCCAAGAAGACTGAATGTTGTGATTAAATGAAAAGGTGCTTCAACAAAGCATTAGTTTAAGGGTGTGCAACAGTTTCTTTAAAAAACAAAGAACTTTACAAAGAACCTATGCATTTACTTTATGGAACACTCCACAAGTTGAGTGTGACCATATAAATACTGAACATCACCAAAACAAATGAGCCAGTGATAGACTTTCCATTAGGGCAGAAACTGTACAGGAATACAAATACCTAGGAGTTTACTAGCACAGAAAACCTAGACTGGTGCAAAAATGCTACAGCTCTCTACAGAAAGTACCAGAGTTGTCAGCTTTTCCTGCAGAGCTGGATCTGATGTAATATTTATGTTCCATTTAGGGATGGTGATAATTATGAAATAACTGAATAGTCATTACATTATATAAAAATAAAACTGAATAATTATGCCACCATTTTTTGTCCTGAAATATATATTTTCCTGTTTTTATCAGCACCAGGATGTAATGTGCTATTACTGCCAGAAGGTGGTGGTAATGCACCTACAAACAGTTTGCCAACCACCATTACACAAAAATGGATGAAACTACTAGCTACCAGGAAAGATACAAAAATCCAGCCATCAAAAAGTTCTGTGTGTAATAAACAACAATGATGTCCAGTGCAAAATGGGCCAAGTAAAGCCAGCATGTCACAAGTCTGTCACAACTATGCAGAGTCATTTAAGAGCAGCTTTTTTGGGGTGCAATCTTTTAAGAATAGTCATATATTTCCTATTATTAAAAAAAAACAATTTTTTCTTTCCATGCCCATCCCAAGTTTTGTTCCTGTAATAAGATTCATTTTAATCAATTTTTTTTAAATTTTACAGCTTCCATAATCTTAAGAAATTCACCCACAGGGGTTAACAGTTCTGATATAGTATTGTTTTTGAGTTACTATCATAAGACCGGCCTGTGTTAAGGCTGTATTTAGAATGCTATAGTACAAAAGTGCAACCTGCTCATAAAAATACAGATAAAAAGAAAACAAAAACAATACAAAACAGAAATCTCAACTCCTCACAGAAAAGTGTAAGACAAGAGGGAATGGGTAAATATACATTCGTTTTGTCACAAATGTCAATAATAAATGACACATAAATGACTGTGAGTGTGATAGTCTAAAGCTTTCTGTAGTATTTGCAGTATTTGCTGATAAGCCTTGAAAAAGCATAGCTCTTTATATCTCTTTTACTCAAACCCATCTTCCTGGATTGATTTTTATCTTCTCAGTAGTAGCAAGAAAAACCCACAATGCAGACCCTGCTCAACCTCAACAGCTGGTATTCCCAAAGCAAAGTGGCTAAAAACTCAAAACAATGAAGTAAAATCTGAAAAAATTGACAATAAAAACACAAGTGCAAAACACACATCTGACTCAAGTGACGTTATTTGTAAGTCGTTTGGTGTGGTGTATCAAATGCAGACCAGTTAAGCGGTGGGTTTTTCTGAATCATTTGTGTGCACACGCTTATGTTTGTGGAGTTTTAACCAGGTGGAGAACTGTTCCCCACAACTAGTGCATTTGTAAGGCTTCTCACCGGTGTGCATCCTCATGTGTCCTTTCAGGTCGGTCTTGTGACCAAACGCTTTATCACACACAGTGCATTTATATGGTTTTTCACCTGTATGTGTTCTGGTGTGCCTTTTCAAAGTCGTGTTGGTAGCAAATTTTTTCTTGCAATAGGTGCACTTGAAGGGCCTTTCCCCCGTGTGCACTCGCAAATGATTTTTGAAAGCAGAAGAATCTGCAAACTCTTTCCCGCAGTCCTTGCACGTGTAAGGCTTCTCACCAGTGTGGATTCTCATGTGCTTCTTCATATTCACACACGAGCTGAAGCTTTTCCCACAGGTGCTGCATTTGTAGGGCTTTTCCCCAGTGTGAACCCTAACATGCAGGTCGAGATTATAACGTCGGTTGAATCCGTTTCCGCAAATGTCGCATTTGAAAGGCTTGTCAGCAGAGTGAATTACTAAATGTTTATTCAAATCCCAACTTTCCCTGAACATTTTGCCACAAGTCTCACATTTGAAAGTCTTTTCGACAGTGTGGGATTTCATATGAAATTTGTAGTTTTTGAAATTAGTCATCACTTTGCCACACCTGTCACACTTGTAAGGGTTTTCCTCATCCTCGACACTACCACCATCTTTTTGATTTGAGGTTGTGCTCAATTTAATACGTTTTTCACTTTCCCTATGTCTCTTCTTTTGTGGTGGATCAGTACTTCCACTCGATGCAGGGCTCCCTTTTTTATGTTTCTCACTTTGTTTTGCCTCTGTAGTATGGGTGGATGTGACATTCTCATCCTTGCGTCTCTTCTTTTGTGTTGGGTGAGTGCTTCCTTCTGATGTTGCACTCCCATCATTTTGCCTCTTAAGTGGTGCTTCCTTACTACTTGAAGATATTGTCTCTCCATGTTTATGTTTCTTATGTTTTATTAAATCATTAGCTTTGGTTGATGACGTTCTCTGATGCGAATGTTTCTTATTTGATGTTGGCTTAGTACTTGTAGTTGTTAATTTCCCATCACTAGGCATGTTATTTGGTGTTGTTTCACTACTTTGAGCTGCTGCTGTTTCCTCACTGTTAGAACTCTTATTTTGTGCTGGTTCAGTGTTTGAAGGAGAAGCTACTTTCCCTTCACTCTGTGTCTTTTGTGCTGGGTTAGAATCTGAAGTTGAGGATGCTTTCACCTCAATGGGTTTCCTATTTTCTGCCTCGTCTGTACTTCCATTTGATGCTACCTTCTCATTGTCACTTGTCTTGTTTTGAATTGGCTCAGTACTTTCAATTGATGTGTCATCGTGACATATAATGTTTGGTGTTGGCTCAGTATCTTCATTTGGTCTTGTGTCCTGGTCATCATGCTTCTCATTTGGCATTGATTGAGTTGTATTTGGTGACGTTTTGCCATCTTTGGGTTTCCTACTTGCAGCTAAATCAGTACTTCCATTTGGTTTTGTCTTCTCATCACTACATTTCTTCTTAGATTCAAGTTCAATACTTGCAGCTGATGTTTTCATATCACTGTTTTTCTCATCTATTGTGGGCTGAACACTAACTGTTGAGGTTGGTCTCCCATCTTGACTTTTCTTATTTGGTGTTGGCTCAATACAGCTACGTGAGTTTGGCCTCCCATTGTGGTTCTTCTTATTTGGTGTTGGCTGGCCGTTTCCTTTTAACGGCAGGTTCTTCTGATCGTGTTTCTTCTGTGGTGTTACGTCAGTGCCACTAGTTTCTGTTGGGGTCCTGTTACATGTCTTTTTTAGTGTTGGTTCAGTATCTTTTGTAGGTGTTGTATAGTCATCACTTTGTTTCATGTTGGGTGTTGGCCCAGCAGTTGTGGTTTTGCCATCTGCATGTTTCTTGTTCTGTGCTGACTCAGTACTTGTAGCTGATGTGGGCTCACTGTTACATTTCTCAGTTGGCGTTAGGTCAGTATTACTGGCTGATGATGTGTTTTCAGCGTTACATCTTTTATCTGGTGTTGGCTCAGTAGTTGTACTTGTTTCGATGGTCTCACTGCCGCATTTCTCAATCTGTGTTTCCTCGGTACCACTGGTTGCTGTGGTATTCCCATCGTTAGTTTCTGATGGTTGCCCTGTTGTAATAGCTGATGATGTGTCCTCATCATACCTTGTTGGCGTTTCACCTCCATAGTTACAAGTTATGTCATCTTGACTCTCCAATTCACCCGAGTTGTAACAGAGGAACTGGTCATCACTATCTGGTGCTGGTACTGTAGCACTCTCTCTGTCACATTCAGATAATACATCTTCATTTGAGATGCTGGATCTGGATTTGCTATTTGTTGCACTCTTAGTTTGGTCAGGACCTGAAGGCTGAGACTGATCACTGGAGGCGCTTCGATTACAAGTTGGATTCACCTTAGAAGCAGCAGTCTCCTGCTGCTGGGCAAGCTGCTGCCGTTCCTGACTGATGCACATTTCCTCATGTTCATCTTTAATCCGTGTAATATCAGGCTGAACCAAAGTGGAGTCGGTCTCATTGTTACTCTGCTGCTGCTGACTGAGAGAAGTCTGTGCGAGATCTAAAGAGAAGGAGGAAAGAATGGGACAGTGATTAAAATATTGTTTTTAGGGATATAACTGTTAGCTAAAAAATACACTTTCTATATGTCACTGAGGTGCAGCATGGAAGGAATGCACCAAGTGCCTCATAACTGTAAATTTTGCAGTTAGAGATATAGTCTTTATTGAACCCACTTATTCTGGTCAGACAGACCTATAAAGTGTTGTTTTTATTTATTATAATGCCACTTAAAGGTATGTGGTTTGTCCAGTTTTTTGGTAGGATCTGTTGGCTTTTGTAAGACAATTTTTTATTTGCAATTTTGTTATTACAGACCTTGGAAATAATAATTTCCAACTCAATGCCCACTTGCTTGTTTTTTCTTTTTTTTTTTTTTAATTCACCTTGCCATGTGAGAATATTCATCTCTGTGACCACTCCAACATGCTTCTAAATGGACAGTGATCTGAAACTGTTCTGTCACGAGTTGTATATTATTAGCTTTCTTATTGTTTTCTGAAGAGGGAGTGAACAGTTTTTATTCTGCACCCTTTAAGAAGTGTCTCAAAATTAGTTAATTTATTAAAAACAGAAGAATCTGTAGTGCTGTCATGACAGAGACCTGTGAGTGTGTGCGTGTGTGTGTGTGTGTGTGTGTGTGCGTGCGTGCGTGTGTGTGGGGGTGTGGGGGTGTTAGAGATAAAGTCTAACAGAAGTCTTCACACCAAACCAATTTTCATTTTCAGGATCTAAATTTAAAATTATAGAAAGGAAACAACAATGCAGAACTGCCGCTACTAAAAAAAAAACCCACACACACACACACAAAAAAAAAAAAATTCTATAAAGCACCAAACATAGAAAGATCAGACTCACCACCAAAGCACACCAAAACCTATTCTTGGTGAGGTTAAAGATGTAAACCACAAGTGTAGAAGTTGACCCCAATGCAATCTCACCTCATTAGAGGTATTATTTCATACCACATCAAAAGTGATTTATCTGCTCATCTGTCCCTGTGGACTTTGATGTGGGCCAAAAAAGAATCAGTGGCCCAAAAAAGAATCAGTGGCCCAAAAAAGAATCAGTGGCCCCAAGTAGCAGAACACAGGACAGGACAGGGCGAGTCCTGTGCAGTCCAGGGATAGACAGTGCAAACACACCACTCTAATATTTATTGTTTTGTAACATATTGGACCAATTTCATCCTAGCTGTTAAAGTGAAACCTCCTGGGAAGTTTGAATGCAAAATATTTCTTTACTTGATATGCCACGAAAATAGATTTATTCAAAGTTGGGAAAATCCTTTTGTTACAGCAGGTAAAAACTAACCTTTAACAACAACAGGCGCAGTGTATGTCATTAAGCTTTGTAACTATTTGTAATAGGCATTGAAAAGCTGTGCAAAAGTACAAGTACCTCAAAACTGTATCTCAGTATAGTATGCAATTAAGTGTATTTGGTTACTTATTACCCATTGCTTGTTGAGACACAGACCTGTTATTTATTGCCTTGTGTATAATTTATTGCCCGCTCAAGGTTCCACATTACATGAGGCAACTTCCGCAAGACATGTCACATCGAGTATTATACTAATCTTTGTACTAACATAGGCTAACAATGTGGACACATGTTAGCTTTTGCTAATTAGCGAGGTACAACATCCAACTATTTAAAAAAATAAATTAAAAAAACCCGGTATTATTCGGTGGAAACCAAATGGTACGTTATACCTGCCAAACTGGTCTGACCATATGGTGAGACTTGGCACAGTTAAGAAGTGAATGCTAACAGAAATATTTAACCACTGACCATTTAGCACTTAACAGCCTTCATTAGTGAAGAATTTGGTGATTTTCACCGACCTTTTTCTTTTAACTTTATCTCAGGTGTAAACAAAGTATCCAGCAGTCTGCGTTGACGGGCGATTTCTGCCTCGTAGTCTTCTACTCTCTTTTCAAAAGCTCCCAGTATTTCTTGAGCCGCCGCTGTCAGTCGATCACAGACAAACTTACGCATGCTTTGAACTGGATACATTGTTAAATTTAAAATGCGGACACTAAAACTTCGTTAAAAATTCGGACCAGACTAAATTTGCGCACTTTTTTTTTACTTCCGCAAGAGATTTTGAGCGATACACACATCCTGTATCAGCTCGTTACTGCCACCTACTGTCCTGGCGTGGGCAAGCTGCACTACAGGCATATACTATCTTATGTTATCGTCTACAGTACTTTCAGTATATTACAGTATTTTTTTTAAAGATAGAAAAACAAACAAAAATATGTTTCTCAAGACAGACAGATAAATAAATGTTGGGCCAGGTGTGCCTTAGTGGTGAAACATTCTGTCTAATATGTCTGTCTAAAATCACCCATGGTGTTTAATTGGGTTGTGATCTGGTCACTATGGTGATCATACCATAATACACATCATTTTCATACTCATCAAAACATTAGTGACTCCTCATGCCCTATGGATGGAAGCATTATAGCATCACGGACGAGATCAATCCATCAATTTCATCATAGATAAATAAAGGTGATCACTAAAAACAACTTTATATTGATTTGCAGCGACCCTTCCTTTTAAGGGGAAAAGTGGACACACCCGATGGCAGCAAAAATGCCCCCACTGCATAACAGAGCCATAGGGAAGAGGATTAGGGCCACTGAAAAAAAAAATGGGGGACATGACTTTGAAAAAAAATGTTTTGTGGATTTTTTTTTTCAAAATTCTGAGAAAAAAGTCAGAATTTTTAGATTTTTTTTTCTATGTCCCCCAAATTTTTTTTTAGTGTCCCTAAGCCTCTTCCATAGAGCCACTCATCTGTGCATACACTCACTATAATGTACTAGTACATATACCAGAAAATGTAACTGCAGATTATAAATAATTATAAGTTATAAACAAAAGCCGGATAATAACAGTTTAAAATAATCTCAGTTATAATATTAAAGAGAAAGATGAAAGCAATATTTAATAATTGCTTAAGATAAACCAATAAAATAATAAATGGTACAAGCAGCTTGTCTACATTTCACCCTAATTTGAGGGGGAAATGAAGTCCCTGATGTTTGATTGTTAGAAACACCTCTATATCAAGACAGAGGAGGGTTATCTTATATATTCTGATGCTCTCTTTCTATGTGTTCTCTACACATCCACATCCACCAAGGTTCATCTACGAACACAGTTTGTTATATGTACTTTTGAAATACTTCTTAATGAACTGGTTCTACAATCAATATTTATATTTGTAAAGGATTAGTGTGGTTGCTTTAATTAAATATGTTTAAAACAAAAATAAGGGTGAAATGCATGCGATTCCTTTTGCAGTGACATATTACATGATACATGTACAGTATTGTTTGGCTTGTTTGTGCTGTTGGCCGTGAAATTAAAATGATACGATGCTTTTATAAAATGTTGTAGGTGCATAAATGTAAAAACAAATTAGTCCAAAAAAAACCAAAAAACCAAGTTTTGTTTTTGTTGCTCAACTAATCTTGTAGGAGTTGACAGACAAAGAAACAAACACACACATACAGAGATTTTGTGTATTATAGTAAGAGATGCTAATTCCTCAAGCTAATTACTGTTGCTGCCAGGAACAATTTGATGCTTTGGAACAAATAAAATAAAAACAATATGTTGCATATCTGTAAATTGCTGAATGATGAGTGACATAAAAATGCAAACCACGCACATGGGATCTACTCATGGACAGATTAAGCATTTAATGTAACATGACATAATAACTGCTTAACAGTTACACAGGAATCTCAGGGCAACAAATAATGCAAAAGCAAATAATCAAACATTCAAAATGCCACAGACTTGTAGACCAAACACGATCTGACTCCAGCTCCTCAACTTAGTTCAACTGGGAGAATTTCAATTTTATCGTCTTGTGTGACATTAAACTGCACAATTCTGTTCTTTATCAACCAAAACAAAACATTTGCACACATCAGTTGGAGTTGTAAGAAACTGTGATAGGTATCTCTCAACAGTGCAGTGTTTTACAGATCAAACACTGATTTAATAGTTGGCAGGCTGAATAATCATGATAATAATAACAATTTTAGCTTTGGACTTCAACAAATAGTCAGCAACAACATAAAAAATGCCATACAGTTACAAAGCAAAGTAGTTACTCAAATGCTGCAGAGACTGAAGACATACATTTGCATGCAAACGTTCAGACACACCTGGGAAAATGGCACATTTATATATGTTTTTTTTTTTTTAATACTGCCATTGTGGCATGTGCAGGTCTTATTGTAAAGGCTCATCTATTCAATAACTCTCAGTCTTAAGTCAAAACAACAATTGTCATTAGTTTGTCAGCTGAAATTTCACTGCTCGATAAATACTGTGAACACAGACTCTTCTGAGCAACTAAAAGATCTGAGAAGTAAAGATCGGAAAAAGAATTTAAGCAATGCAAGGGAAGGATATAAAGATATGAAGGCACTTCAAGCTTGAAACTATCCAAAAACCTTGCAAAGGAGCTGTTGTGGACTGATGAAATTAAAACTGAGGTTTCATAGCGACAATCACCAAAGATGTGTTTGATATATCAGACCTCCAAAATCAATCTGTAAGGCAGAGTGGGGGAAAACTCTTAAATCCCCATCACAATTCACTTGGTTGTCTATATGCCAACCACATATGGGGGAATTTTACATTTGTACCCAAAGAATGAGTGTCTCATGAATCATTCGTGCCCACAGCTGAAGGTTCTGCGTTTTTTGTTTTTTTTTTGTGCATCCCACAAACAGGTTAATGCCTTCCATAAAGTCCTAACATCTCCTTCCTTTTAAACAGAAATTTTGGCCTGATGGTTTCTCCAGATCTTCACATTTTATCGAATGTAAGTAATATATAACTTTTTCTTAAGTATTTACGATAACATTTTCTTACTTGGGCTGCAATTAAGTATTTATGGTGTGTTTTGGTCTTGAACCACAAAACTTGAATTGTATCCTACATATCCTACATAATTTGCAAATACAACACTTAGCTGAGTGTATGCCACCTTACATATCTTATCAAGGTAGCTGCATAAAAGAATGTTTGCACAGATAAAACTATTACCCGTGCAGATTCTCACGTTTTTTCATAACTGAAATGTCAAATCTTATACCGATGGTGTGGTAAAGGGTTTGGCTTCTCACCTGTCTGGGTTCGCACATGGACTTACAAGACAGTTACGTCCGAAACATCTCTCATCCACATTTCACAAGAGTGCTGCTCACCTGTGTGTGTCTTCATGTGGACCAACAAGCTAGAACGACTTCTGAGACACTTCCCACATGTTTTGCAAGTAAAAGGCTTCTCACCTGTGTGGATTCTGACATGAGCATCCAATATTGACTTCTGATTGAACCTTTTACCACAGATGTTACAAGAATACGGCTTCTCGCCTGTGTGGGTTCTTTTATGGACGTTCAGTATCGATGTCTGATTAAATCTCTTTCTGCAAATGTTGCAAGAATAGGGCCTCTCACCTGTGTGGATTCTCTTATGAACTTTCAGTATGGAAGTCTGATTGAATCTTTTACCGCAGATGTTGCAAGAATATGGCCTCACGCCTGTGTGGATTCGCAGGTGTCTGATCAATTTGGAATTAAATGGAAATGTTTTGCCACAAGTGTCACATCTGAAAGACTTTTGGCTTGCGTGTGTTTTACAGTAATTGATCAACACGGCAGGATTATGTACATAACTGACTTTGTGATGTGTATTCTGTGGCTTTGTCTCTGCATTTCTAGTTGACATAAAGTCCCCAGGCTTCCCTTCTATGTGATCGTGGCTCTTAGATAAATAAGAACTGTGTGAGAAGAACTGCTGGTCACTGTTTAGCTCTGCTTCCTCTGGGCTTTTAACTGATATGTTGACTAAGGACTCTTTCTTTGCTACACTCTCAGATTCATTCTGATTCGAGCCCAGAGTCTGGTCTTCAGTGCTGCCACCATTCTCATAAGTAAGAGGCACCATAAAGGTATCAGTCTCCCGCTTCAGTGCAAGATGCTCTCTGCACTGACTAGTGCAGTGTTCCTCTTTAACCTGTGGAAGCTCTGGGCCCTCATGGTCCAGCCTGGAATTTCTCTCCTGGTTAATGAGCTGGTGGTCAATGGCAAGAGCCTCCTCCTCCTTACAGGCAAGTTGCTGCGGGAGCTCTGGAGAGAAAAGTGGTATAACAAATAGGTTACACAGTGACAGAAAATAAAATTTTATTTAATTTAATTTAAAAAAAAAATGTTTTGCTACCTGCCTCCCAAATTCAGAAATGTTTTTTACACAGGTGTGTGCAATCCAATCTGACTCCCTCTCTCAGTTTCAATTGCAAATCTTAAATTCAATTTGGTAACAGATACCATCACATGATAACTGGCCAAACAAAGTATCTCATTATGGTCTCTTAAATATCCCCTCCCACATTTGTGGGAAGCTGTGTTGGTCTCTAAACTAGCTGTCATGTCACAGATCATGCCCTAACTCCAGATTTTAGGAGTTCTCAGACACACTTTAAGCATTTTTAGAAAACAGAGTTCTGGTTTCAAACTCTACACAGTAAGATTAAAAATCTAAGAATACCACCAATGAAACAAAGACATTTTAAGCGGAGGGGATTTTAAATAAATAACGCTATACTTGCTGCTCAATGTCATATTATTAAAACTGATATTCTTTATGTATATATTCGTAGACACGTGTTATAGAATAATTTTCATATTTCCTGCAGTTTTGATTTGACCAGAAACACAAACATATAAGGACTGGAAGAAAAAAAAAAACTTAACTAAATTACACACACCGATGAAGAGATTGTAGACTAAGTTTAGCTTAGACTACACACTTTATGGAAATAGAGACAGGTCCGCATTTCCAACATCACAATCCTCTTGGGATATAAAAAGCAAACCATTACGGATTTAAACCACTGGGATCGAACATTAGTCCAAATACTCCATTATTTAACAACACACAAAGGTGAAACGGACCGATCCTGGGTAACTTCACTGCAGGTTTCCAAGCGATGTCCAGCAGCCTGCGCTGACGGCTGATCTCCTCCTCGTACTCCAGGATCGTTTTTTCAAATGCGCTGAATATTTCTTCAGCAGCAGCAGCGAGTCGCTCGTTGAAAAACTGTCTGAAATGCTGAACTGAAGGCATGACTGCTTGGTTACAGGTATTATACTTTCCTACGATTGGACGATAACGCGACAAGCAGCTCTTTTGTTTACTTCCGCTCGGTGTCACACTGTTAAGATCCGGCAGTGGAAGTGAGTTCACCCTCTCATTCCGCTTTCATTCAACACAATTCAAACGTTTAGCTATTTTCTCTGCACAGCTACATTAGAATTATGTGTTTTTGAGGCAGCTGGCAGACGGTAGTTCTGTTTAAAATATAAACGTGGGGATGCGTGAGCAGAGATACATAAAAGTAACAACAAAGTGTTTAAATGTCTGTGTATTTCAAACGTTTGTGAACTATTCCCAGGAAAATTAAATGAACTCATATGTGAGGGCCCCTGAGTCTCTTTGTTACTATGCATCATAGGAATTTTCACTTCATGGTTATTTTTATTTTATTTTATTTAAACATATGACTATATTGATGGATAATTCAACAATTCATCATTTTTAGAAGCTCATCTGAAGTATCTGTATGAAAAATCTTAGTAAATAACTGTTAAGTGGATGCACTATTTTCTCTCCCATAGGTGTGTCTTTTGTCTTGTCTCCCTCTGGTCTCTTCTGTTTCCCCTCATCCCCAACAAGTCGTCACAGATGGCTGCCCCTCCCTGAGCCTGGTTCTGCTGGAGGTTTCTTCCTGTTAAAAGGGAGTTTTTCCTTCCCACTGTCACCAAGTGCTTGCTCATAGGGTG
>VUQI01062226.1:21977-39200 GCA_015106735.1 Paratilapia polleni
GGGGGTAAGAACTCTTTTCTTAATCGTTCTCCTGTTTCGAGGGGGAAATATTTCGAGACGGAACTACTTCCTGTTGCAAATGCTAATTTGCGCTAAGCTATGTAAGAGTGGGTGGATACGGTGGAAAAGAAAAAACAAAAAGATTTAATTGATTTATTTGATTTTAGCTCAGATCTGGCGTCATTTCGACTTCCGTATATGTTCGGGATCGTCCACGGAATCCAAATGGGTGTACATTATTGTTCCATTTGTAGACAAACGACATTCAATGGGAAGGGACATATCTTCGGAAAAACTCATCAAAGTAGACTCAGAGTGGTTCTCCTTAAATTTATAGAAAAGGTAAGTAGGGTGATTTTTTTTCTTCTCCTTTTTTAACTGATGTTAGACAATTCGAGTACTTTTCTTTTCGAGTACGTTTTCTTTTATCCTGTGGATCCTGACCTAACCCTGATGGCGCCGTAAACTGCAGACTGTCGTCAAAATCCAAGAGCATTAAGATTTTTAAAAAATAGATGTTTAGTAGCTTGTGCAGCGAAATGTTATAAACCCACTATCATCTTTATATGTACATATTTTTTTGTGTGTACAGACCGGCCACCATGAGGTGTATCAGTAATCATAACTTTATTAACACCAGCACGCCATACATAATGGGCCCTTCTCCAGACTGAGTAGATTGAGATTGTCCTTTCATATCTAACAGATGGTGTTACTTAAATAACTTTGCAATAATGCAATATGATATATTTTTCTGTATGTTATAGTATATAATTTAACAGTTTTTGTTGGATATACAATATACTGTATATATCATTACTATAGTACTGTTCTGTTGCTCTGCATTCTACTAATGATATAGTATGGTTTGTTGTTATTATTATTATTATTATTATTACATGTATTACATGGATATTATATGTATGTACATCACCCATAGATTTATTGTACCCCAACCATGGCTTACTCAGTAAGACTTTTAAAGACACTACACTTTGTTAGTAAGGATTCAAAATAGTTCCTTAAAACTATTTAACATTAATATTTTACTTGCATAGTATATGCCTTTGCCATCTCTGTGATTTGTCTTCTTATTTTATTTGTATATACACTGTAATTGGTGATGCACAGTTTTGCAGATGTTAACACCATTCGTTTTCGGGTTTTCTTGTTTGTTTTTTTAAGTGTTTTGGGGGCTTTTAAGCCTTTATTGTGACAGGACAATTGACAGTTGACAGGAAAGTTGGGATAGAGAACAGGGGGAAGACATGCGGCAAATGGGGGTCACCTGCTCAACCCAGCGAACTCAACCAGCACCTGGGGTTGTCTTGTTGTTTATTCCTGTTTTTGTACCAGGGAAACAAATGCATCTTCGATATAAAACTATTTTCAGGTCCTTCAGAACTTCATCACATTATTTTACATTTAGCCAGTACAATATTGATCTGACACAACACAACACAAAATGACAGAAAAACACTGACTCACTGCTGTTAGTAAATGTCATCTTATTTGCAGATTGGGGTCAGCAAGGCCAATTTGAGCTGATCTTTCAGGGCATTTTCAGGTTGCAGTTCTTTTAGTTATTTTATTTTGTTCCTTCCCCACTTACGTGGCCATAACATGCAAATATATATAAATATACAACCCTATATAATTCAACAGCGCCACAAACTACACCCTCCAAACTGATGATATCATTTTTAAACTTCATGAACGTAACGGTTAATTACAACAGTACAGCTGTATGTAGTTCCAGTCAGAGTCTTACTTTTTTTATTTTCTATGTTTGTTTCATCCACTGTCTCCCAGGTGAAGGAAGCTCGCCGAACACTGAAGAAACCCCAAGTAGAAAAGTTTGATTGCACCCAGCACAAGCAGACATTCTGGTGCTACTGCTGTGGGTGTGAAATTGACAGAAACGTTACAGACGGCAACATGACTGTCCTTTATGGAGGCTTGTTAGAACACATGGCCACGTAAGTCTTATTTAATAACGTTTTATTGACTGTATGTTGTTTGTTTAGAAGCACTTTGATACCTTTTCCTTGTTTCATTGGCTTCAATTTGCTTTATCGTTTTAAAGCAATCTCTGTGTCCAGACAAGTGTTTTAACCCAGTTTCCAAAAATAATCTTGTCCATATGAACATGCCTTTAAATGCATATTACTTGACTGTTCACATATCTGTGCAGGCACATGTTGGTGTAAACAGGAAGCAGGGGGTTAGTTGCTTACTTGTGACGAAACAGGGAAGATCCTGTAGTGACTGATAAGACCCAATCAGGAAGCAAACACTCGTGCCTGCATTACTGTTTCCAAATGTTTGCTATTCTTCCTGTTTATATGCCAACATTGCAAGCTGAGTTTTTAAAATGTTTTCCAAACCTACATATGGACAGTGCCTTAATGTTTGTTTACTATTTACTAAATCTCATTTCAAAATTCAAAAAAATATCTAATATGTCCAGAGGGTCACCAAACCCTTTTAACCACACAGGATACTTTTCTCAAGCCTTTGCTGGGTTAATAGAATACTCCTGCTTTTTTTCATACAAATATGTATGAGACTGTATTGAGATTTCTCAAATGTATTTGATTTCAGCCCAGAACACAGGAAGAATACACA
Source organism: Paratilapia polleni (assembly GCA_015106735.1). NCBI lineage: Eukaryota > Metazoa > Chordata > Actinopteri > Cichliformes > Cichlidae > Paratilapia > Paratilapia polleni. Next base: position 24,606 of record VUQI01062226.1, read on the forward strand.
CAAGTTCTGGTGGGACAATAAAGCCGACCCAAAGTTTAGAGACAAGGTCATCATTACAGAAGAGGAAACTGAAAGGTAGGCCTAGTGAGCCAGAAGTCTGCATTATTAAAGTTTATTTGTAAAATAAAAAATTCTCTGCATTGACCATTGTGTGTCTTTGTTTAGGTTTAAAGCTGAGGTGGCAGAAGCATTGGAATCATTTGTGGAGAAGGAAGATGAATACATTAAACAGGTATTGCAAATTCAAAGGTGCTGAAATGCACATGTAATTAGTTACAGGCATAAACCAAAATCAAATTGAAATTTTGACCCAAGGATCATTAAAGTTATTAGAATCCACTGTGTGTTTCAAATTTTATGGCAGTCCCCCCCAAAAGTTGTTGAGATAAAGAAAGTCAAAAGGTTGCTATAAATAGTGTGCCTGACATCCAAAGAGCCATGTTTTTATCTTTGTTAAACTGTGTCTTAAGGAATGGTACTTTGTCCAGGTTTGAAATCTTTTGATAGTAATGAGTTTTTTCTTTTTCTTTTTTTTTCCCCTCCCTTTTTTTCATGGCTGCAGCAAGCTGAGCACATCAGGGCCCAGGAAAAACATCGTCAGGAGGTCTTCCAGTCCCTTTTAGAGGTTTGTTTTCCAACGATGCAGTGGCAGTATCCATCACTGTGGCCTTAACTGTTGTTTTTCATGTAAGATTGTAAGATTGCAAATCCCATCATTCTCCAGCTAAATGGTTGTAAATACCAAAACATGAAAGAATAGTGTGGGTGGTTAACATTTGGTGGCCATTGTGCAAGAACAAAGACATGAACAGAGAGATTTATGTTAACATTTTGGGTAAATGTAGTGTGTAAGGATTGTGATGACAAAAGCTGAGATGACACATGATTAGATGTCGGACTTCCTCTGTGAACCACTGTTGGCTTTTCCTGAATCAATATCAGCGTGATGCAGAGCCTGAACTGTTGAATGGACCCAACGGCACAGACACGTCTGTAGAGGATTCTGTCAGGTAAGCCTGTGTCCCACCTGCAACACCTTTTTACACTCTATCATCAGTCGCATTTTAAGTGACTTTTGTTTCTTTGGGGATCACCTCATTGTCTGGGGAACAGCTCTCGGTTTATGTGTCAAGGATCAGACCAGCATGTGGGGAGCAGCTTTGTCGACTCAATGGCGGAAGTGCCGTGGACTTCAGCAGGACAAGGCCTGACGTTCATTGGCTATCAGGTAGACTAATAGCTACAATGTAGAAAGTATTAACTTCAAATAATTTTTTTCATCGTGGTGTTGTCTTTTTGGACAATGACCTCACATGAGCGTTTGTTTTTCTGTTGCAGGATTCATCGAGCAGTGGAAACGTTCATACAGGTACAGTGATATATGACTTCATGTGATAGTGAAAAAATGTACGTGTGTGGACAACACAACAGCAGAAAAAACCTTGCATTGTCTTACTTCAGTTCTTCTGTGCATTTAGTCTCAGTGCCTTCTGTCTTCATGATGTTGACTTATGGGCTCTGTCGGGACCATACCATCTGCTGCAGGATTTCTTGTTTTACATAACTTTGGGACTGATCAAACGCCTACTTAATCATATTGTGTGATGGATAAAAATAAGTGCTTGAAGTTTTTGCACTGATTAAATTGTGTATCAGTGGACAAACATTAGTTTCTCTTGAGTTAATCAATTGTTTACTGGTTTCCTGTTGTTTTCTTTTTTTGTTTTTTACACTTTTTAAAGCTTGTGCAGGAAACTCTTTTTGTCTGGTTGATGAAGCAGTATAACCTCTGTGTGCTGTAGGTGCCGTCCCTCCTTGGCTCCAAGATGATCCACTGGAAGGGATCTCTGGAGCTGCTGCACAACCAGAGATTGGCCCATCACTCCAAGAGTTCCTCAAGCAGAGTAAGAAGGATATTATTTTGAAATAAGCACATCACATGTAGTAGCAGGGAACATCTTGTCTTCTGCTGTTCTTTATGCCTTCATACGCATGATGACTTTTTCCTTACTGCCATTTATGAAGTAATAGCAACAAAATCAAATGTATTTACTATTGCTGCACCTTCACAAATCCTGGAGCTACGAATGTTGAAGTTGCAAAATGGCCAAATGTGGCCAGGCACTCCACCTGCGGTGTGACCACAGCATTCGTCTGAGTGACACAAATGTCATATCCACATAGACTTGTATTAAAGCAGTTAAACATCTCACAGTGATTGGAGTATAATTTCAAGGACTTCATCTGTCTTTTGCCAGAGGAGCAAGAGAAGCTGAGGAAGCTTCCTCCGAACAGAGTGGGGGCCAACTTTGATCACAGCTCACATACAGACGCCAACTGGCTTCCCTCTTTTGGCAGAGTGTGGAACAGCGGTCGACGCTGGCAGTCCAGGTTAGTTCACAAAGCTTTTCACTGCACCTGATATTCATATGTGCTGTGTTGGGACATGCGTGGGCATACGAATGACTAAACTGAGAACAGAGACAGGAGAAAATGTCTTTCCCATAATGCCAATTTTTTTTTTTATGTTTGCCTGCACCGCTACCCAATTTGCAACATGATCATCAATATGGGTGTAAAACTTATGGTGTCAGTTTTTATTTGTCTTTTCTGTTTTGTTTTGTTTTGTTTTGTTTTGTTTTAAGGATTACATGTTACACCTCTCTTTTATAGAGATGAAATCATGCTGATTTGTTTCACTTTTTAATATTTAAAATGTACTTTTCGGTATAATTATTGCTGAAAACACATCAAGTGAACTATTGGCCCCCTGTTTGTATTGATATGAAATATTATGATATTATCATTTATTATCCACCAGATTTCTGTCTACAAGGTGCTGATGACCTTAAGTTACGCTTGGGGTAACTAAACCTTTCTAAAGCATGATAGTCACATGCCAAAAGTGACCAGTGGTGCAGGGAAAGTTGACAGCCAGTGGAAAACATCCTGTCATTATTTTACTGGCTGGAGATGACTTGAACACTAATGCAATGTACTGGTTGTCAGACAATACTTTGTATGTGTTTCTGCACATTATATTTAGTGTTTTATTTGTATTTTAGCACTTGGAAACTCAAGAAAAGCTGCCAAAAAACGAAAACACTTTAGTACATTGAGTAATGTTCCATTATATGAGCCAGACTTGTTCATAAAGGCTATTTTCTGTTGTCCCTGTTATTTGATCTTCAACTCAGTAAATTACCTTCACTTTTCTCTGAATGTGAAAGTTTTTTGGGGTTTTTTTTCATTCACAGGCACCAGTTCAGGCAAGAGGAAGGGCAGAAGCACAGACAGAAGAGGAAGCGGGAGCACGGCACAGAAGGGTCAAAGAAAATAAAAACGACCGAACAGCTGACAAATTCTGACAACACTTAACGTTTAGTACGCTGTGTGAGAATACAGAAGAGAAGTGATGTATATAGTTTGCAGCGTGTGACTTAGGTTTATGCTAAGTGTTTGAGGAGCTGTACTGGAAATGCTCAGGCTGATGAGCCACCCATACATCCGTGGTAGTACGTGAAAGGGAAAATGTATTTAACCATGTTTACAAAAACCCAATTTTAAAGTTTTGCTGTAAAGACATAAACTTTATAATAAGCAGTGGCTACTCAACAAAGTCCTGGATATATTTATTAGACAGTAAGCTCTGTTCATTGCTTGTTTGTTTTTTTTTTAATAATATAAAAACTGCATGTTACACTTACACATACAACATGTTAGGACATTTAAACCAACTGGTGCTGCTTTATTTAATCAACTGTAAATCAGTGACTTCTGTCAAGTCCTGGATTCTAATCAGCAGGTTGCTTAGACTGAGACCTGAGGACAGCATGACTGTTATGGCAAGTAAACAGAAAGGGCGCAAGGAGCTAAACTAAAAAGCACCTGCTTTGTGTGTTGACGCCAACATTAAGCTAAGAAGATGATATATATGGTGTTTGTCATTTTTCATGATGTGGTTCCTTTCTGTCTTTATGTGACAAAAAGAAAAGTAAAGTGATTGAATGTTATTGTGCTTTTGTAGCTATGCAACCCTGAAAAATAAGAACAGCTGTTCTTACCAAATGATGAGCTTTCATTTCCTTTTTCAGAGAATGAATTACTGGAAAATGCTTGCAGGCAGTATATGCAAATTTATATATATGTATATGCACTTTTAGAAAAGTTATAAATGTTCAGAAAAGTGTGTCGTGTCTTTTTTCTCTATTCTAAATTCAGGGTCCTTTAATCATAAATTTTGACTAGTTTCCTGGTATGAAGGAAGTGAGTTTATAAAGGTGGTTCTTTGAGTGTGTGTGTGTGTGTGTGGTGGGGGGTGCACTGACACATTTGTGTCCCCCACAAGCTAAACTGAAAATGAAAAGGTACCAGAAACATTCTGTTAGTGGGAAACTAGTTAAAGGGGCGGAAACAAACCTGCAATACACTAACGCTAAATATACTTTTTTTTTTTATTAAAATATGCAGGTGGTCTAAATGGATTTCTCCAGTCACTACTTCATGACTCCTCGCTGTGGTTCTTCTCAAATGAATGAGTGTAAAGTGAATGGAAGTCAACTAATGAGGTGGGGGTGGATTGCAGGGAACTAATTCAATAAATGGACACATTAAAATTGAATAATAATAAGGGATCCAAAATGCAAGGATTAAATATGTAATTCCTGCTTATTGCCTGTTAAAGTAAATTAGATATCATGAAGTTTCGTAGACATTTGTCTTGCAGCATATCGAGCAGAGAATGCTGATGTAGCATCTAGTGTTGTAGCATAGGTTACCATGTGATTACCACCATAATCTCCATCAAGTGGACACTGGGTTTGGAGGCACAATATGAAATCTCTCCCAAGTCTCCTCTGTGCATAAAGTGTGGACAACAATATGGTGAAAACTAGATTTGCTTCTTGGAAAAAGGCATTTTCTTTTGTCAAGACATAAAGGGCTGAAATCCATCTTTTTGTCAACAGATGTGCTTATGTAGTGTTACTCTTTTAAACTCGTGTATTCGGTTAATGACTTTGACAGCAGAATTTTGTGGCACTTAAAATGAGACGGAATTACTTAATAGCTGATTCTGTGATTTTTCCAGTGAATTTCTGAAATAGACACTGGTTTTACTGCTAAAGGGGAAAGTACAAAGAAATAATAGCCAAGAGCAGTAAATGCAATATCCTATATTCCATTGCCAGAGCTTATAGGCCTTTCTTTTATCTTCTTACGCCGCCTGCTCTCCCCACAGCAGAGTATAATCAGGCCCCAGTGTGCTCTGGGTAGATGGGCATGGAGTTCAGTGCAGCTGCAAAGCACTATGGGGATACAACGTGTTGCTGAGCTATTCTTAGCTCTGTAACAACATGGCCATGGCTGATTCAGTGCAAACGGAAGAAAAGAAGGGGGTTACCAGTGTACTGTGAATGTAATCGTTGCGTAAAACCTACAAATATTTTACCACATATCAATGTCAGTTCTTATTAAAGTTTTTCCTTTTAATTTCTGATAATACTTTTTTATTATTATCTTAAATAACAATGGATAAAGCAACTGTCGAAGCTCCAGCACAAAAGCTATCCTTGGCACTAAAGACTAGGAGGGGTGAAAAATGCACGTGTACTGGGCGGTCCTTGAGGTAATCCACAGGCCAATCAGGGAGCAGCATTTTCGCATGAATCTGCATATTTTAAAGAATACTCGCGATGATTGGTTAAGCGAAATCCAAGCGGCGAATCGCTTAAATGACAGGCGCTCAGCTGGCGATTAAGGCCCGCCTTCCATATTTTTACACTCAAACCCCGGAAACGCTGTTGCTTAAAGGGACAGAGGAGGAATTTCAGGCAAAGGTTGGAACAACGAAAACAGCTGTGAGCACACACACACAAAAAGACTGGCCCAGAGAGGAAAGGACGTAGCTTTGTCAGCCAACAAACTATGTGGAAGGACAGAGTGAGAGGACGAGACTAGAACTATCCGAATATTTTACCTATTAGATATACCGTTACTGTGGCTAACGTCTCTTAGCTTCGAAGTCGATTTTCGGCCCATAACGTCAGGTACCTGGAAACCGACACGGCAGAGAGATAACAGAGAGGCCAAACTCCCAGACGACAGGGACGCGTCACTTCAGACTGCCTGTCTGCGTTTGATCATCTGAGTCTATATTTTTTTTGTGAGGTGAGTAGACTTCGAAATCTTAAAATTTGGCTGGCTGTCTTCCCTTTAATCCTGTGCATTGTGTTAACTTTAAAGATGGGGAAATCGAAATGGTTTTGTTTAAGTTACATTTTTTTATCACTATGATCATGGGGGTGGTTAGTCATCCTTTTCTTAATTATGAATGTGGGCGAAGAATGAGTGGAATCCAGCCTGAGCCAGCTGATGACCTGACAGTAGCTTGCAGGATGTAGGGGGCGTTCCCCTGCTTTGTCTGCCTTCCTCACACTTTCTTTATGTGTGTCCTTACAACCTGCATTGGTTAGGGACAACGTGATAGAATTTCCCAATGAAATCCCAATGCATTAATCACTGTCACTGGTGTGTGTGGCATTAAAATGCATATGCAAATATTTATTTTTGTTATAACTGCACACTGTCCTCCTGGGATTGTGCATATATGGGGTAGGCAAGAAGAAGGGATCAACCAGCAGTGGCATATCTGAGATTATGACTGTAGCACAGCGGGTGGAGTTATGATGATCACTGTACAGCTAACAGGAGAGGGGATATAACTGAGTGCAGTGGGTGTATTGTTCCCTTGGATTGCACTTGAGAGTTGCATTGCATCATGCAGTGAAGAGAGCACTGATGTTGGCACAGAACCTTTGTCACTGCATATGTAAAAACCTATGAACCTGTTATTACAGTGTTAATATGCAAGCTGCTTTGCACTCTCCCTCATTGTCCTGACAAGCAGGGCATGATGGCAGTGCCATACACATTAGGCATGTGTGTGCAGTCTCACACTGCATCATCCATACAGTTCATGTGCATATGGGAATCCAGCAGCTGTCTCACATGTATGTAAATTGAAGGTTTTTGCATACACATACAGCTCATACTGCAGCAGCAAATAGAGCTGCAGCTCATTTTTCTCTCTCTTGCTTGTCCATGTATTGCTCTGACAGCCACCCCCCACTATTCTGTCTGGGAGAAAGCAGTGGGCTTTGTCCTCAGCTGAGTGTGACGTCATGCAGATCTTTGCTGTAACCAGCCCCGAAGGCAAGATGCATGTTGTTCAGCAGGCTTGGGTCTGGGCTTGTCCCATGCACAAACACCGCTTACTTAAATTCCCTCACGTTAAAGCACACAAGGAAAATAAAAGACCAGAAATTAATTCAGTCTGTTCAGGTGAGACAGAGAAACTTAGACAATCCTCTTACATCCAAAGAAAAGGAAGGGAGGGGGTGATCAAAAACTCAGCATGAATGAGTGTTGCTTTCTTTTTGCATGAAAGGAAAATAGCCAGAGGAAAGCCCAAGCCATGGTTGGTGGTTTTCCTACTTCAAAATGTATAACTACCAATATATTCAGCCTAATCAAATCAAATCTAATTTTATGCTTCTGTGCATACTAAGCAGACAAGTACATTGAGTTAAGCAAGAGTGGGATCATGAGTAGCAGTGTGTTTTCTAATGGTAGTATACAGAGCCACCAGTATCTAGTTAGGCTGTTTAGGGAATGAATGATTCTGTCTGAATAGATTAAGATAAAGTCTAGACAAACAATATTACAGACCTTTGACTACCTAACCTGTCTTTGAACAAATCAAATATAACTTTTGTACCATTTGTCTTATGGTGGTTTTCGTCTGTGGTTGCAATTCTCCTTTTCAGCGTCTCTACCTGGCAGCGATTTGTGTGTCTGTGTGAAAAGTGGGGGTGGCTATTAAATGCTTTGAGCCGATGAAGGCTTGTTGATGAAGGCTTGTTGTCAGCCCTCCAGTGTGTCTCTGCAGGATTTGATGTCAGAGATTACAGATGATTGTGTGGGTTGGATCGAGTACTCAACACCGCTCTGGGGCTATATTGATCTCTAGTGTGTATGTGTGACTGAGCATGTGTAAGCATGATTTGTACTTCTGTCCTCATGGAAGCTAAATTATGTCTCTTGAATTAAAAAAAAAAATGCATAAAGGGTTAGGTTTAAGAGTAGCGGAAGGCAACTAATAAACATAGATGCACAAGGATTTGAATGTAACTGTGTTTTAATACATAGCCTCAAACCGTCACCAAAAACCAGTGGCCAGCTGACAGGAACAGTGTCTCTCGTTTTTAAAATAAAGAAACACCCTGCCATAGTTGTGTCTTTTAAATGTAATTTTCTTTTCTGCAATGTCATTATGGGATTCTGCAAAATATAAAAAAAGAAATCTGACAAACTGGAGAAATCCCTGTACGCAATACACAAGGCTGAAGAGGAAAATTGAATTTCTGTGATCTTTAGGACTTCTGGTGGCACTGCACTGATAGCACACATAATTCTGTAGTGGAAATGACTGCATAGGCTTGGGAATGCTTCTGAAAACCATTATCAGTAAGCATTATTTGTTGCTTTATCTGAAGTCAAAATTCTACCACGCAAAGGAAAAAATGTATATAAACAAGATCTTCTCTGGGGCTGAGCTCATTTAAAATGGACTGACACAAAGTCTAAAACTGTGCTGTGGTTTAATCAATCAATACATTTATTTGTTTTTCAGATATTATAGACATTGTGTCCTCCAGGCTAAATAGGAGAGGCCACAGTTCAAAAGCCAGCATTTGTGATCGTGTGGGAATCCATTAGTGTTCATAGCCTGGGTAACTTGCACATCTGTGAAGGCACCATTAACACTGAACAATTAATACAGGTTTTCAAGCAACATATGCTGCCATTCATATGACGTGTTTTTCAGGGAAGGCCGTCCCTAGTTCAGCAAGATGATGCCAAACCTCATTCAGAATGAGGAAACATTTTGGTTTCTGAGCTACCGCAGTTGGGCTCCTCAGTTCCCAAACACTTACCGTTGTAAAAAGAAGAGGTGATGCAAAAGAGTAGAGAAACATGCCCTTGTCCCAGCTTATATGAAATGTGTTGCAGGCATTAAATTCCAATCAAACCATTTTCTTATCTGCTTATCCAGCTTAGAATCATGGGTGGGCTGGAGCCATGCATAAACATGAAGTTCCTTGTGTGGTGCACTCAGTGGTAGATAGTGGCATGATAAGATATATTTTTTACACAATATTTATTTATTTTTTTTATTTGTCTAACTCTTGTTGTGTGCTACAGTGCTTAAGAAATGTATTAGACCACCACCTAATGTAAGGTTTATGCCACAGCTGCCCTAAATTAACAGTAATTACCAAAATCATTTTTTAGGTTTCTGTAATGGTTAATCCACCAGTATCTGCAAGCTCTTTAATCAAAATGATATTTTTAATGCTAAAATATAATTTTTGTTGTTATTGTTACCTAACAGTCTGTCAGTAAGAGGGAGTAGTTAGTTCTCTTGCAAACCTGCAGTGTCCCTTTGTTTGTTACTGTGGTTATCAGATTAATCCGTGTGTAGGTTAGTGAAGGAAATGCCTAAAAATTCCATGATGCTTGGAATAAGTTAGCAGTGTTCCAGTGGTGGTTAGGGATCTACTGACAGTCAGAACTAGGACAGCTATGCAGTAATGAAGACTCAGAAAACTGAATTATACATCAGCCTGATGTATTTTGTTCTAAGTTGCTCAAACAGCGACTTAGAACAAAATACCGGTGTTCACAGGCTCCAGATCACTGCAGCCACTTCACTTATTTTCAGTTTAAGATGTTGCTTTTGACTGATCAAGCAAAGGGAGGAGGATACTGTGTATTTTGCTGGAGTGGCTCAAATGGTGGATCTAAAAACCATGATTATTATTATTTTTTTTTTATTTTATTAAAAACAAATCTCAAAGAACAAATGCACAACTCATGTTTGATTAATGGGAGGAAACCATTTAAGAGACAATATTGTATTTTCTCTACTACTGAGTCATCTGAGTTGGGAGTGGCACTGTCTTTAGTAGAAGTCTGCCTACCTTTAGTCAAACAGTTGACAACAGGAGTCGAGATAGGAGGATGGAAAAGTGACAGTACCACCTGCTGAATAAATCAGCATGGTTTGACATTTGACATGTACAAGACTGCCAAAAATTTTACTTTGGCGCTAAAACAGTAACAGTGGATGAAAACTAAACATTCAGTTGCCAGTTCATTAGGTACACTTAAACTATTACTAGTAGTATTGCACCTTTTTTTTATTTTTTATTTTTTTTTATTAAGGTTATAATATTGTTGTAACTGTCTTACAGAGGTATTAATTAAACTTTATGGTCTGGTGTGCAATTGTAGTTTGTAGTTCTTTTATCCATCCATACATCTATACGTCCACCCATTTTCTTACGTGTTTAAAGGGGGTGAAGGGAAGGCTATACCCAGGGCAGGTCCACAGTCTATCACAGGGCTAATAGAGACAGACAACCAACCGCACTCACATCCACAGCTACATCCAACTTAGAATCACCAATTAACCTACATACATGTCTTTGGACTGAAGAAGCTAGAAGAAGCTGTTGAACATTATACAGACTATTTCCCAATGTTGATAGCCTACTACAAGTTTTGAAAGTGAGTAAGCTGCACCAAGACAATTTATCACAGCACAAAAACCAGACTTGATCATTCACTATTGTCTGCCACATCAAACGTGGGGTGACACTCTTTGTCATTTTGGTTTCATTAATGCTATTACTACTTTGAAGGAATTTTAATTTGTTTAATTAAACAAAATCTCAAATACATGTATTTTCATAAGACCAAGCTCTTGTTGTGTCTTCAAACTCTAAATTAAATATGTGTGTAACTGCAGAACAACCTTTTGGTGTTATTGATATAACACATATGTCTCAAATTCTGCGCATAAGTGGGTTAAGTTTCGTATGGGCCTAATAAATAACTTTGCATGCAAATAGACAAACCAAATAGAATTCTGCAATATGTACAGTACAGTGCAAAAGCAATAGAAGAAATGTAATGATGCATTCAAAAGACTGCCTTAAATAGTTTTTATTTGCCAATTAACTTCATAAAAAGTGCAGTAAACAAACAAAAATAGGAATTCAAGATACTCAGTAGGTTGTTCCACACATGTTGGAGAATTACTCAGTTCACAGTTTTTGGCTCAGTTTCTTTTTCTTTTTTTTCTTTTCTTTTTTTTGTCTGTGACAAACCACCATGATTTTGAAATCCATGCTTAGGCTTTTTCCATCTGTTGCAGGACACTTTGTTTTTCTTGCCACTGAAGATAGTTTTTTATGACTCTGACTGCAGATTGAATTTGGATAAAATCACAAGCCTCCCTTATGGTATTGCATCATCTAAAATACTTGAAGCTTTTGTAAAGTACTCTAAGCTGTTCATCCCACAGTGCTGCTTGCCTGGCTGACGTCTCAGAGACTCAACCAGGACAAGCCTGAATTTTTGTTCCTTCTGAGGAAAATATCCCCTCACTGAGACCTTTCCAAGACCACTGAAAACACGATTATGGTGCCAAGTTGGATAAGTGACGTGGGAATGACCCTGGGAATGACAAACTGTTATCCTCTGCAAACACTGGTGTGGTAGGCCACTCCTGTTGATATATTTGCCTTCCTCCTCAACATGGAGGTGGCTTAGGTGTCATCAGACTTCCACAACTAAACTGCTGCCTTTTTGTTATTAACCCTCCCATGTTTCTCCATGCCACTTCTTTATTCTTTACAAAGGCCCCCTGTTTCTGCCTGGCTCCAGTTTAAAACTCTGGTGTTAACCTACAGGGAAGTAGGGATTTGCTTCTTGTTACCACAAAGCTCATGTGCTGTTCTGATTTTGAACTATCTCACCCTTTTCTCTGCTGGGTCCAAGGTGGTGGAATGAGCTATTGGAGTCATGAGAGCTTCCACTGCAGGCTAAAAACTCACCGTTTCAGATGACATGTTAATGCTTTCTCAGTGTTGCTTATGTCTCAAAGTGTCAAATTTGCCTCTATCTTTGAGCCTCATTCTTCCTACTGAACAATTGTGAGGATGTAAGCAGATGTTTGTCCAGGTAAGTGAAAAAGAAGGCCGCAAGACACGAGTGAAATAAGGGAATCATCTAAAGCAGTCTGGTTGAGGACCATGGTGGTCCCAAGCTGTATCAGTTTGATCTGTTGGCTCTATCCCCACTATTTTCTGACACCAGAGGTGAGGCGACGCAAAAGAAGAGCTGATCAAGTTAAAGGACTGTCCTACCATCTGCAACCACTGCCAAGCCTTATGAGGGTCTGAAGGAAAAGAATACAGTCTTCTGCTGGTGTAGTCCATCTGCTTCAAGGTTCTACGTGTTTATTTGAGTTTCTGTTGCTTTCCTATCAGCTTGAAGCAGTCTGGCCATTCTCCTCTGACCTCTGACATCAACAAGGCATTTTTTGCCAGAGAACTGCTGCTCACTGGATATTTTCTCTATTTCAGACCATTCTTTGTAAACCCTAGAGGTGGCTGTGCAAGAAGATCCCACCAGATCAGCAGTTTCTGAAATACTCAGACTAGCCTGTCTGCCAAGCCATGTTCAAAGTCACTTAAATCACGTCCTCATCCTGATGCTCGGTTTGAACTTCAGCAGGTTGTCTTGACCATGTCTACATGCCTAAATGCGTTGGGTTACTGCCATGTGATTGGCTGAGTAGATATTTGCATTAACGAGCGGTTGAACAGGTGTACTTAAAGTGGGCAGTGAGTGTAATTTTTTTTTTTTAGCATTTAAAAGGAAGTAAGTCGCTTTGACAAAAACATCTGAATGCAATGTATAGTAATATAGTCTGTTCATATGCTCCAGAATTAGTGAGTTGGTCTTGGAAAGAAGACATTATATTGGTCAAAACAGTTAGGAGCTGTTCACTCTCTGCCCCTCTCCTTTTTGTTCTGCTTGTTCCCATTGCTCTCCTATATGTTGTGATTTGTCTCGTTCCACTTGCCTAGTATCATTACCCTCCATGTGTGCACGCTGCATATTCCCATCTGTCTGTCTTGTGGATTCTGGGTATGTACGACACGCCTAGGTCTTGGCATTTGTTACTTACATGAAATGCTATACTGAATGGAAAAATGCAGTGTTGGAATAAAAAAACAAAACAGTAATGACTCTCAGGCAGAGATGCAGAGCTGATGTCTGCAGTACGTACACCCAGAAGTATAACTGGAAGTAAGTTGGGTTCAGTTGAAAGTCTTTATTCTAAGTCAACTGTCAAGTCATGTTTTTATTTAAACATTAAAGAAAAATACACAATGGTGTATTTCCTACAGCCTTGAAAGCATTATAGCACTTCATGTCCTTCTAAAGAGTTTTAAAGCTGTGGTACACACAAACTGCTTCAAAGAATACAGGGCTGTACTTGTGCGTCTGTGTGTGTATTTGTAAAGTAGGCCTATAAGTGGAGTCCTGAAGCATTTTGTTTATCATTGTGGATTATCTCTGACTTTATTTGTGTGCTAATGGTTTGGCTGTATTAGTGTGTCATAAAACAAATGTCCTTTGTGTGTATGTGTGTTTGGCTGGATGGTTTTGTGTGTCTCACTGGAGCAAGGGAACAGCTTTTTTTTGGTCCAAACTGCAGTGATCATAGTTCTTGGCAGGATCTCTTCTGTTTATAGCCTGATGCAACATGTAGAGGACAAGCAGTTACCAGTTAGGCTGAAGTGGAGACAGGAATTGTAGCAAAGGAAAGAGCTGAGGAATGACATTGAACAAACTTGGGCCAGGAGTTAAACGGACTCAGTTCGTCACTTATTTAACCAACCACCAGGTCCAGTCTTTTTAAGCTAAACTTGTCTCAAAGTATGTAAGATTAATGTGGCTCGTCATTATAGCTAGACATATATACCTTTTTGTTATTTTTTATTTATTTTTTTTTTATCTGTTTTGTATAGGCACTCCTTTCCCTCTTCCATGGTTTCCTTTGGCAATGAATAATGATCCTGATACCACTCTAAAACATTGCCATATTTTATTTTGTAACAATTCAATCTTTTTTCCACTGCCCAGTTGCAGTTTGTTTGTTGGCCCAAGCAAAACAATCTCTGGTCTTACTTTTCCCCACTTCTGTTCTTCCTACTTATTGTGTTTTTACAAGCCCCAGTGTGTGAATAGTCAATGTAAAATGTATCAGTGTAGACAGATTATTTCTGAAACTGTGCTAAAATTATTTTTTGGAACAAGATCATGTTTATTTTTAATGAAACTGTATTAGGGTGGGTGTAGCCTAAAACAGAGAGCAACACTTACAGTGCCAACGCTTCTCATTATTAACAGATGCTTAATAACCACGTGTGTGTGTGTGTGTGTGTGTGTGTGTGTGTGTGTGTGTGTGTGTGTTAAATGGATCTCAGGATTAACCCTAGTCAGACCTCTCTCTCTGCTTCACATTGAAACACCCCCCAACACTGAAGTTGATGAGATGTTCTGTGAATGTGCGTCTACAAACATGCAGACAGACATTTGTCTCTAATTTTGATGCTTTGGCCCTTTTTTTTTTCTTCTTTTCTTTCTGCTGTTGAGCACACACCTACAAAAGGT
>VUQI01062227.1:37501-47501 GCA_015106735.1 Paratilapia polleni
CCCCCGTTGCTGATGAGTGAAGGTGCGTTTGAGGAATCTCACCGCTAGGTGAACCTGCTAAGATAAGATGAAACACAGACACCGGGCATCTTTCGATCATATTCTGTCTCACTGGTGGTCTGCTTCTTTCTTTCATCCTACACCCAACCCTCTTTCAATCTCTCTTCAGAATACCAAGAACAAAATGGGGGATGTTGTGCTGTGTTCCTCACTGTATAAAAAGCTTGATCACGTGCTTCTCCCTCTCCATAAAAGTGTGTACCATATTCACTATAAAATACTACTGAACTGCCTGGCTGTATGAAGAAGATACTGAAAAGCCTCATGTTGTCTTCCCAAAACAGAGAAAGAATGAGATAATGAGATAGATGGAGAAGGAGAGACAAAGGAAAGGAGGACATGACTTTGTTTTGCTGTAAGACTGGCCGTCGTTCATCAGTCTGTAAGCAGCATGGTGTCCTCCATCTCACTCTCACTGGTTATTTTTACCAAAGTGCTGCTGCTTTGATCAAGCCAACATCACAGAGAAGAAGATGGGCATGAAGACATTCAGAGGGGGTTAATATTGGAACACAATTGACGGCTTGTCACTTTTTAGCTCCCAGGCACCAACATCGCCAAGTAGTTAGTTAGGTGCTGGAGAGTAAGATAGAGGGGGGTAACACACACACACATACACACACCTCTAAGAGCTTTTTGTGTGCTAAATAAATAACAACCAATGATGTAAATTGGTCTTTTCCTGTAGTGTGCGGCTGCTCCTGGGATGTATTTTTCATGTCAAGGCATTTTAGAGTGGTTTAGGAGTGCAGCATGTACAACTAATGAATTTAACCCCCGAAACTGTGCGTAAACACACACAAACGCACAGTTTTGCTCTCATACGTACACACACTGGGAAGGGAGTCGACTATTTACCTGACCACAGGTGCACCGCATATGAGGCAGCTGATTCCCGCCCACATCTTCCTCTCCACACAATTGTTCTCCACCCACCAGGATCCAGGGAGGTGCCGGGGGCAACATCAGCCTATAACCATAAACTAGCAGAGACACAGTGGGAGAGGAAAGCTGATTGTTGGCTGTCTGATCTCCAGTATCTCGCTGACAAGCCTCCCATGTTCGCTAGATTTGTTTTTTGCTCTGTTCGCTCGTGGTAAACACTCACCTCTCATAACAGGCAGCTACTACCTCTGTCACACCGAGGCTGTCAACACAACATTCACCTGCACTGTAATCCACATCACACTGAGCTGTACAGCATACAGACACATACACACACACACATATGAGATATACTGTATGATGTGAAAAATGGATGTACTCAGAGGCAGCTTAAATGCGTATAAGAGCTGTTAAAGCGGTGTTTATGGGAGGCATTTGCATAGTGTTCATAGCACTCTCTGTTTCCTATACACACACGCATACATGCACACACTCCTAAGCTGCACATCTCTACCACAAATACTCTCAATATGCCTTCCTGCCTTAAAAAAAAATGAAAGAAGGTTGATTGAGGCAAAACAAGAAAGGCTGTTTTTTTTTCCATATTTCCTGTTTCAATAATTAATATGCATGAGTTTTATGGCCGCTTAAGATGCGATCAATTATTCATTAACAGCATGTTAATTGCATCCACAGTCGTGAATATTTAACCAAACACTAAATCAATGAGGTCGAATGAGCAGCAATATGGACATTTTATAAGCTTTGCCAAAAATTAGGTTAGGCTTTAATGAAAACAGTGGAGAACAGATTGAAAAGGGACAAAATGTGAAGAAAGAACCAGCCTTACAAAGGGAAGTTTGTGTTTAGAAAGCAGACAACTGGAATAAATGCAAGATTGTTGACTTGTAATATTATAGTCAGTGACTCTTAGCCTTTTCTCCCGCTTTGTCTCTTTTTTTCTAATCTCCTTTTTTAAATGGAGAGGATGTAATCTCTTCATCTTTGCCCACTGTAGCCAGCCCTTTTTTCACTCTCAAAGACTCCAGACTCCTTTGTCCTGGATCTTTGTGTGCTTGTGTGTGTGTGTATGTGTGTGTCTGTGCGTGTCACAGCGGTGTCTGGACAGTGACATTTCTCTGCTTGGATAACCATCGCGCCCTCTGTCCCTCTGTCCCTCCAGCCATGACGCAGGGTAATGTCACCTGTCAGTCTCAAACTCCTACTTACAACCGCTGTCCCCCTCAACTCCCCCACCCTTACCCGCATGGAACTTCACCACCCGTCCACCAACCTCTCACCATGACCCTCCTTCCTCCTTCCCTGGACCTCACCTGGGATACAAAGCCCTCACCGTCTTCCTTTTCCTGCTCCTTTTGTCCTCCTCTCCACTACCTCATATGACTCCATATCCTGCTGCTCTTTCATTGCCTTATATCCAAATGTTAGCCCCACCCCTTCTTCCCCCTCATTTGCCCCCAGGACTCTAGAATATGGCATCGGAAGACAGCACATATAGCAATAGGCAAACTCAGGGGTGGGAAGTTGACTTTTTGCCTGGACCCAGTTGCATTCTGCGCCTGTTTTCAATTATTCTCCTGGCACTGGCAGGGTGGAGTTTTATGCATTATATGGGAATGTAATTGACTATAACTGCCCTCTTAACATTAACCAGGTGTACTAGCTGAGTGTGTGAGATTAGGCCCCGGGTCTTGGCTGTTATGGAGTGTTGGAGTGTCTATGAGGTTGTGTTGTTGTTGATGTATTTATATCCTACTCTTGTGCGGTGCAGCCCATTACCACCACATTTAGATATGCCATTTGCCCGTGTGTTTCCGTGCATGCCTGTGTTTATGTGCGTGCACACTATGCTCCCGCTTGCCTCTTTGTGTAACTTCCATCATGCATCTTCCTGTGTGCATGTAAGAATGAGAGGGAAAGTAAAGAAAGAGGCAGGATACAGATACAGCCTGCTTCAAGGGGGGCCTGACTTTACAAGGACAAAGTCAAAATGGGCCCATTCACAAGGCTGACATGCTGTGATTTGTATGTATAGTGGTGTGCAGCCTGCAGGGCACTAGCCCAGGGGCTATCACAGACACCCAGACCAGTACACCAGCAGGGGGAGGTGATGGAGGCGAATGGCGAGCGTGTGTGTGTGTGTGTGTGTGTGTGTGAGTGTTTGTGTAGAAGAAGAGGGGTGTGTGGTGGAAAAAAAGAAGCATCAACAGGCTGTCAATCAAGCCCGAGCCACAGCTTGTCACTCCTCGATAGAGCTCATCCGGGGGAGAATGGGAGTCCCTGGGACCCCAAGAGGAGAAAGGAGGAGGCGCTGGAGGGGAGGTGGCGGCAGCAGGGAGGAGGTGACTGTCTGTCTCAGTGACTCAAGCTTGATTTGATATTTGATACCGAGCATGTGGCATTTGAATGCAAATCTATTTTGATTGTCTCACCGTCTGATAGAGTTAAAAGGAACCTATAGGGGATATGCATGTATGCATGTGTAGCAGAGGGCTGGCTAGAGACGTTCACATACACAATATAAGAAAGGGAATTATTCAAATGGATTATATTACTGACCATTTTGCCTGCATCAAGCATTTTTTTTCCCCTCAAAGCGATATACAGATATTTAATAGAATAAATGTAAAAGGTATGAAGGTCAGAGGTTACGGAAATGTGTTGTGCAGTCATCATTGCCTCCTTCATATTATAGCAGAACTGAAGGTGTTTATGTTGAAAAACTTGTCTGTGTGTGTAAACATGATGTGCGCTCCTGTGTGGCATGTGTACATTTGAAAATCTGAGCTCGTGCAGGATAATTCTTTTTCCTGTATGCGCGTGGAGGATTGTGTTTAAAAGCAAGCATGCCAAGTAGGTAGACAGACGGACAGATAGATGGATGGATAAAGTCGGTATTACTGCAGTATGGAAATCTGAGGCTCAGTTCCCCTCCCAATTAGAGTAGTGACTTCTGAAATGCCATAATACCCATTAATTAGCAGGCTGCTATTTTCTCAGTGATTTGGCTAATTAGTCTGCGAGGCTCTACACTATCTGGACCATTATTATTGGGCTGAAGCCATGCAAACACACTCGCATACACACCCGTGTTCAAGTTGCTGCACAAACATGAGTGTACTCACCGTGTACCTTACAACTGGAAGCACAGTTGAGACTAATTTAAGTGGCATCATTATTTGCTTGCAGGACAGCACAAGTGAGTTACAGCTAAAGAATGGTTTGATAAAGCGGTAGACACACAGTGCCCTCTTCGTTAGCTATATGCTCTTCATAACATGGTACTGATACTGATAAAGCCCATCCTGCTGTGAGAAACAACGGGGAAGCGTTTCAGCCCTCTGTAATGACTTGGCATGTGTGTGTGCAGCTCGCTCTCTGCTTCGACAGTCCATCAGTGTCTCCCACCGGACAGACAGGCCACTGACACAGCACCACGAGGCCAGGAAACCTCTTCAATCACTCCCTCACTTTTCCTTCTCTGTCAGGCAGCAGAAAGGTGTGATTGATCTGTTGTTTCATCACCACCATGATAAAAGAAAGAAGTTGTGTTGGAATTTAAAAAAGGGTCTCTCTTTTTTTTTTGTGGCAACCACTTTCTTAAAACTTTATTAATCATCTTCATCAATAATGCAGCCCTGCTGTTGGTCATCTTACAGCATGTGTGTGTTTGCATGCATGCGTGTGAATGTGTGCTCACACTCCTTGCAGCCCGATGAACTTCATAACTGTCCCATCACCACTTTAATCAAATTACTTATGAACCAAAATTGACAGTTTTCATTAATTATAAAGGATTATTCTAATTGCGATTCAAATTTATTCATTTAGAACAGACGGCATTCAGTAATGTTTCAGGAAATTTGCATATTAAATGGAGAGGGTAGGCTATTAGCTATGCTAATGTATGCATGATTCCTTATTTTGTGATTGGTGGGCCATATGTAGCAGGCTGGGGGTGTGCAGGTGAGGAATCTAGAAGGAGCTGTAATATGTTTGATAAACACAGAGGGATGCAAGGCCAAAACATGCACGTGCACATGTGTACGCATACATCCACACACACACACACACACACAGACACACACACACAAGAACGGTTGGAAGTGCTGCGTCTGTGTTCAATATCAATCTCCCTCTGTCTTTCCTCTGTCACATGCGCTCTCTCTGTCTTACATTTTCTCGGCCTCCCCCGCTCCCTGCTTCCACATTCCTCCCTCAAGACCCATTGGAGGAAACGACTTTTCACCCGAGAACAAACATGGCACACTAATTACGTTTCTGATTTCTGATCCTGCTGCATTTAGAAACATAACCTTGAGCCTGTGTACAGTCACAGTCACAGTTATGATTTAATATGGTGTTTAAATGGAACAAAAAGAAAGAACTTTTGCAAGCGCCACATTTATCCCCACAATGTATGGGGCTGGTCCAGGGTTGACACAGTGCTCTTTATCAAGCTATATATAGTCGATGCATTATGCATTAAGTTTAACATGTGCTTAAATCAACACTATTCAATATGAATACATCAGTCTTTAAGTAAGGCAGAGAGGAGAACAGTTAGGGTAAACGACTGTGCGGGGAGGTACACAAGCAGGCTGAAGCACCCGGTCACACACACACGCACGCGGTCACACACACCCTTCGGCTGTGCGGCGGTGTCAACCCAGGCTGATGACAGGGCCATTATTCACTGGTCAGTCCCACGAGGGCAGAGTTTGGGCTGGACAGGGTAGCAGCGCGTCCCAGCATGGCAGGACAGCACTGAGGTGAGAGGGACCAGGACCCTTCATTACTCCTGTGGTTGGGGGCCTGGAGCCTCTCTCTCTCTCTCTCTTTGTCTCTGTCTCCATCAGATTAATGGGCCAGGCCCGACAGAGGAAGTGTTTCAATCAGTGCCGCCTGCCAAGATTGTCCATCACCTAGACAGCCTCCTATTCATCATGGCTTTGATACACAGATGCACGTACACACACATGCACACATGTTTATTTGGTTGCATTTTTGCGTTGGTGCAAAGTCAGCCCACAGGTAGCGATCTTATCAGGCTACAAGTTGTTGAACCCAGCACTCCTTTTCTCCGTCACCAGGAAAGATCTCATTTCCTCGTTTTTCAGTGCTCGCTGCACAACTTCTCAGCTGAATTTTGAATGATCTTTTTCGGATGAAATGGATGAAACACAATTGGTTAAGTGTCTCTGGGACTTCTGTCCCCAAGCTGGGACTGGAGTTCTGGCTCCAGGGGGAAAGCGAGGAGCGATCTCTCCCGAGCAGAGCCTCTCCCTGAGCGGCAAAGCCACAGCGTGGATCCCCCCCTGACCCGCTGTCTCCCTCCTCCTGGGTCCATTTGTTCTGAGAAATATTTAACGATGGGGCAAATTCAACCGACATGACATGCACACACATCGAGCAGATAAAGAGGAGGATGGGACGATGCACGGAGTGAGCTGGAAATGAATTTTTCAGCGCAGTGAGATGTTCTATTTGAATAAATCATGACACTTAAGATAGACATGAGGGCAATATAGAGGTGCCCACCACTACTTTGAGGAGTAGCACTCCAAAGGAATGAAGTGTGTGTGTGTGTGTGTGTGCGTGTGTGTTTGTAAGTGAGAGAGAGCGAGCAAGAGAGAAAGAGAGAGAGAGAAATGGCCTCTCTTTGTCCATCTACTCCAAAGTTTTTGTGTAATCAGTATGTGTTTTTGCATGTTAAGGTAAATATATTCTCTTTTTACTCAAGTAACATCTGTTTATCTGTCTTTCTGGTAGTAGTCGTGTTGAACTGGGTGTTTTTCATCCAGTCTATCTAAAGTGGGCCATTGCAGCCTATTACAGCCTGGTGTCCGAGACCAAGGGCCAGGCCCAGAGACAGACCTGGTTCTGGATTATTAATGTCCCCCCCTGTGGAGCCAGGCCGCCTCCCCCACACAGTGCACACCCCTCCCCAACACACACACACACACACACACACACACACACACACTACATACACCCCTGGGGTCAGCCTGCATGGCTCCTGGTGCAAGGCCCCCCTCATAAATCTCCCTAAATTAGTGTGTGTATGTGTGCATGCGCGCGTGTGTGCCTCCATGCTTAAACATATACTGCAGGCAGGGAGACAGGTCACCACAAAAACAAGCCAGTCAGGCTCTCGGTTGAAGTGTCAGTGATGCATGGCGGAAAGAGTGGAAGAAAGAGTTGCAGAGAAAACGAAAGAAAATGAGAAATGAAACGCGAGGGGAGGTAAAGAAAATATACAAAACAGGAGTTGAGGAAGATGCTTGATTCTGTGAGAGCGCCAGACTTCACTTTTAGTTTAGTCAACTATTTATTACTCCTGTTTTTTTTTGTTATAATAACATTATATTTGCTTACAAATATTTACACTTAATTTGAATCTGCCTCTGACTTCATTAGGATCGATTTCCTGAACAAATCTTAATGCTTAATTGCTGAAGTGCAGGAACCTCTATCCTTCTACCTGCCTAGATTAGTTCAACATGTCCCACGGTGGTAACAGGCATGGGGAAGTGCTGTTGTGTCACTTAGTTAACCCCCGAGACAAATGGCTCCCCTCCGGAGCACAGTGAATTACACACCTCATGAAGCATATTAGGAGCCAGACACAGGGCTTTTCTTCTGGAGATGATCTGTACAGCAGGAATGGATGGAGGGAGAGAGGAGGGCTGAGTTATGGTATCACCCGCAGCCATTTTTACAGCGCATCAGCATCAGAACAAAACAGAGAGAGCAGCGTGAGGAGGGGCAAGGAAGAAAGAAATGAGGCACAAAGATGTCCAACAAAAGGCGGAGAAGATAAATAAACTAGAGCTGCAGAGGAAGATAAAAACCACAGTTCCAAAGTTATCTGTGTTAGATTTGACAAGGAAAACAACTCTTTACCTCATTTGTGGCTAATGTGGCAAAATTATTAGAAAATATAACAGCATTGTCCCTCGGAGGCTTCATTGCTGTTAGCTAATCGCTTAGACAATCTTTATCACCACAGTAATAATATTTAGATGCTACAGGGATTACTTAAAAGTTGTGTTATAATTGCTTTCCTTGTTTTGTTTTTTATGGGCAGAGGGTGAGTTTGTGTTTAATTGCTCCAAAGTGACAAATAATGCCCCTTATGATATGATGAAAGTGTGAGATCATTAAATTACCACGCCGACCGGCTGCATGTGTTTATTCGTTCGTTTTCGCTTTTACAAATTTATGCCATGAGGCTGCAAGAGGCCAAGCAGTTATTTTCACAAATTCACTTCCACAGCCATTTCTAGATTTGGGGGGGTAATTACGTGAGAGCAAAATGGTTTTATTTCATTTAATCCAGCCGGCGCAGCAATTTGCACTGGTAATATGTGTAGCTGTGGAGTCTGCACGGTAAAACAGCTGAAAACCAGCAAGAGTTTCAAATACAAACAAGGTAGAGGAGGCAATAATCGAAGCATGAATCTGTGCAGGAGACAAGAGTGTGTATAAACCAACTGAAGATTGATGTCTTCAGAGATGATGCTGTTTCATTTTTGCTTTATTATATGTAAGACTTTAAAACATTATATGCAGGGCCGAGAATATAAGAAATATAGGAATATAAATACAGAGGTAAGGAGCCCAAATCCCCAAGCACAAAAAAATGTGAGTTTCCAGGTTTTTAAACTGCTTTTTGGAGGTTTGTTTGGTCACTTCACAATTTACTATAAATGTTATACAAGTAGATACATTTTTCCACTCCACGTTTCCATATTGTAAAAAGAATAAATTAGGGTACTGACTTTGGTAGAAGTGACCATGTGGGTATTGAGCCAGATAAGAATTGATGAAATCTTACTGTGACCACAAATATTTTGCTTGGTGTAAAGTTGGACTGAACTATTCTTATACCCCACGATGTGCATGGAGAGAGAGAGAGAAGCAACAATTGTTAAACATTATACAGGTGCCTTATTGATCAAAAAGCAAAGAAAACAGGATAATAGGGAGCTGAATGGAGCAAATGAGAGAATTACAGGCTATCTGTCCATATTTACCGGTCAGCTGTCAATCAGATAATCCATAAATCCGTATGGTAATCTCCTTACTAATGCATATCAACACACATTGCTCTCCATCCACCCCACTCCCACAGCACACACCCACACTCTGTTGATCCATGTAAATGTGCGCTGTGGTGATTCCAGTCCCTCGGCTCCCTGGGAGATGAGATGGAGCAGCGAGGAATCAGCTCGCTGCAGTTTTGTAATGTTTCCACGCGGCTGACTCGAGACACCTTAAGTCATGTAAATAATGAATCAGATGATCCACGCATGTGGGAGATCCACACGCTGACATATAGTGCAGCGAATGAGACACACTGACTTTCTCTTCCTGTGTTTCAGAGCAGTTTTCTTCACTCGCCCCTCCTCCTCCAAACTCTAATATTTAACCCTCTGATTTGGTCACCTCTGACTCGGGTGACCCAAACTTTTCTCCTTCCACTTATCCATCATCTAGCCATCATGAATACCGGAGGAGGAGGAGAAGGACAGTTGGGGAAAGCGTAGAATCGATGAATTAAACAGGAGGCACAGCTAGGAAGGTGGAGTATGTTGGACAAGTGGAGGTAGTCCACAGCTGTCTGTGAGGCTGCTCCCTGACCCCGAGGAGATAAGAAAGTTGGGAGACCCTCAGTCTGTGGGGTCTAACAGCCACTGTAAAAAAATAAAAAAAAAAAACCTCCATCTCCCTGCTTCATGAATTATTGAGATATTGGCCTACAGCTTCTAAAATATACAGGAGGGTGGTCTGTCTCTCCGTTCAGATTTCACATACTGTCTACCTCATCTTTCTGTCTGTGTTTCTATCAGTTTCTCCTCTCACTTTCTGCCTCCTCCTCTGTTTTTTCCCTCTTTCCCCCCTTCTCATTCAGATTTGGCCTCTTGTGCCAGCGAGACTGTAAATCAGAACACAAACAAAGCCAAAGAATAAAACAGAGCTTCAGAGAAAGACAGTTTGTTATTGAGAGCATAAGAGGCTTTTTTTTTCT
>VUQI01062228.1:10666-26724 GCA_015106735.1 Paratilapia polleni
TGGAACGGCAGTGTTTTGGTTAGCACCTCACAGCTAGAAGTTTCCAGGTTTGCAGGTGGCTCTGTGGGTTTTCTGCAGGTACTCCCATTTCCTCCCACAGTACTACACTACATTCATGGTGACATACCAAAAAAGAATGATCAGACAACTCTGCAGTTCCCCTCAGCTTTGAAGCAACTCTGTTTAGCAATAAATAAGTAAATAATCCTATGTAGGCAGTCTTCCATACAGTGCACAAACTTAGCAACAAGCTGGTGAAGACAGGTGAACACTAGCATCTGAAGATCTAGAAAATTTTCTCAGGATTTGGTAGACACCAAACCATACCAGCGACCAAAAAAACGAGTTTACACTTTAGGCTGAGATACGACTTCTACTCTTGCATCATCGGGCTTACTGAATGTTGCACCATTAAAAGTGCCCTTTTTTGTTGATGCTCTTTTAATTCTTTCTCTCCTCTTTCAGTGAAAGCTGCAGAAAATAATAATAGTCGTAGGCTTTTGGCTAAAGTAGGTCAGTGAAGCCAACTGTCAGAAGCAGGAAGAGGGAAATGCAGAGCGGAGCAGTAATATGCCAGCTACAGTAGGTCCCCTCAGGTCAGAGCTTTTCCCAACACAGAGCGGCCGCTGACACATGAACTACAGGACTGTCACGTTAGTCTGTTAGTGTGTTGTGTCCCCGTGGACAGAGACGACATCTGTGGCCAGACAGAGGAGGTGTGTGCGTGGGTGGACTGCCAGTGTGTGAATGTTCAGGATGCAAGACAATGCTTGAGTGTATGAGTTTTTAAAGAGGAATGGCTCAGTGCATGTGAGTTTTTAACAGTGGGGCAAGTAGATCAAATTAGTTTTACATCATTCTCGAGCTCAGGCCGCTTCCCCTGTCGTACTTGCTCTGATATCAGATATGCATTTCCATTGATAACATCACTGACAAACCAGTTTGAGATCGGCAGTGATGGGAGGGGTCAGCTTCTGTATCTGTGTCGCATAAAACTTCAGCTCAAGTTGATAGACAGCAACAAACATTGACCAAATTATTGCCTGGTTTGACCACCACTCTGCTGGACTGAATGCACTGTTTTGCTGCAGGGAAAGCTCTTTATAAGTTTGATATAATCGTGGCATGAATTTGGATTGCATCTGATTCAGTTCAGCAGTGAAATGAGTCAGGATGGTTTTCATCTGGGAAATGTCATTATTAAGACAGTATTATATGCCAAACCCCAGTGCAAGAGATTTTGAAGTTATAAAGAAGAGTACAGATCAAACAAAAACAAAGCAATAATATTGTGATATACTGTATATAAAATTTTGAAAAAAGTGCTTGAAGTCAAACTCATCCTTGACTTCACTTGTAGTGGTGATTATACATGCCATATTAAAAGAGCAAATGCCTTTATCATAATGTAACAGTGTCAATAAGAGCATTGAGGACATTAGAACATCCAATAAGAGAAGAAATCTGTAAATCATTATTGCCTTAAATAAGACATATCATATAACAGTAATAATTTAGCTAAACCACTATGAACAAATAGCACTGATATATGCAGTGTTCAGTTTGTACTGCTAAACCACAGCACTAAGCTGCAGAGAGTCAATCCGGCCAGCCACAAACTGCAGAGTCAAGGTGCAGGGCAAAGAAGTGTATTTAAAGCTGCTAATGTTATCTCTGCAGAAAGTATAGCTCACAGTGCATAGAGAGTGGAGAAAATCGGAGAGGTCACAAACAACAAGACGGTGAATGCCAGGCAGTCACTTTACTTTAGTCTGTTACTGAAAGAGAAGAGAGCGACAATAAACTTAACCATGACTGTAGTGGTGCTTAATTGCTTACAATATTATCGTATTATGTTGTTGTGATGTTAATTTTTTATTTTTAAATATCACAGTTATCACCAATATCGTCAATACTGGTATGTCTTGACACTCTCACTTAGAATATGGTAAAGAGCTCACTCTGTATTAAGATACTTGTTGATATACATTCACTTCATTAGGTACACCTTGCTGATACCGGGTTGGACCCCATTTTACTGTCACAACTGCCCTAATTCTTCATGGCACAGATTGAACAAGGTGCTGGAAACGTTCCTCAGAGGTTTGGGTCCATACTGACATGTTAGCATCACACAGTTGCTGCAGATTTGTCGCCTGCACATCCATGATGTGAATCTCTTGTTCCATCACATCCCAAAGGTGCTCTGTTGGATTGAGATCTGGTGACTGTGGAGGCCATTTGAGTACAGTGAACTCACTGTCATGTTCAAGAAACCAGTTTGAGATGATCTGAGCTTTGTGACATGGTGTGTGATCCTGCTGGAAGCAGCTATCAGAAGGTGGGTATACTGTGGTCATAGAGGGATGGACATGTTCAGCAACAATACTCAGGTAGGCTGTGGTGTTTAAATGAAGCTCAGTTGGTACTAAGGGCCTCGAAGTGTGCCAAGACAATATCCCCCACACCATTACAGCACCACTACTAGCCTGAACTGTTGATACAAGGCAGGATGGATCCATGTTCATGTTGTTTACACCAAATTCTGACCCTACCATCTGAATGTCACAGCAGAAATCGAGACTCATCAGACCAGGCAGCGTTTTTCAAAATTTCTATTGTTTTGGTGAGCCTGTGTGAACTGTAGCCTCAGTTTCCTGTTCTTAACTGACAGGAGTAGCACCTGCTGTGGTCTTCTGCTGTTTTAGCCCATCTGCTTCAAGGTTCAACATGTTGTGTGTTCAGAGATGCTCTTCTGCATACCTTGGTTGTAATGAGTGGTTGTTTAAGTTACTGTTGTCTTCCTATCAGCTTGAAGCAGTCTGGCCATTCTCTTCTGACCTCTGACATCAACAAGGCATTTTCACCCAGAGAACTGCTGCTCACTGGGTATTTTCTCTTTTTCAGTCCATTCTCTGTAAACCCTAGAGATGGTTGTGTGGGAAAATCCCAGCAGATCAGCAGTTTCTGAAAGACTCAGACCAGCCCATCTGGCACCAACAACCATGTCATGTTCTAAGTCACTTAAATCACCTTTCTTCCCCATTCTGAATCTCGGTTTGAACCCCACCAGGTCATCTTGACCATGTCTACATGCCTAAATGCACTGAGTTGCTGCCATCTGATTGGCTGATTAGATATAGGTAGGTAGTTTTATTATTAGTTTTATTAGGTGTACCTAATAAGGTGACTGGTGAATGTAAATGACAAGACGTAAAACACACTCGACTACAGTGTGCATTTTAGGCTGAAAGTTTTCAATACAACACAGACTATTTCAGACTCTAAATGCAGTGTACTATATGCTGCAGAAATTTGAAGTCCTTGCTCTTGTTGCCCATAGTATTGTTTTCTCTCACTGCACCAGCAGTCCAGTGTCAGCCGGACCAGTCAACATAATTACCCGGTACTGTGTGGGGTGGATCCATAGGCAGCAAA
Source organism: Paratilapia polleni (assembly GCA_015106735.1). Taxonomy (NCBI): domain Eukaryota; kingdom Metazoa; phylum Chordata; class Actinopteri; order Cichliformes; family Cichlidae; genus Paratilapia; species Paratilapia polleni. The sequence goes on from VUQI01062228.1 coordinate 14,105, forward strand.
AAAGATTTTATACTGTCTATGGGTGGATCATAAAAACACTCAGTACAAAAACTCTGGTTTAAATTATGTAAAATTTGCCAGTGTGCATGAATATCAAAAAGCTAACATTATCTATCTTTAAACACTTTGTCAGACTGCTTCTCATACATCTGTACATAAATACTGAGCTATTATGGTTCACTGTCCTCCTTGCTCTCCAGTCATTGGTCCACTGTGATCCAGTGTCACTGGGCATGATGTCAGCTCAGAAGGATTCGGTTTCCTCTGCTGCACAAGACAAGTACAGACAAGAGGCTGAGAGAAAAATGGATTTGTGAAATCCAACCAGGCTTCTAGTCTTACAGCCTTCTCCTCGAGCTCCTCTATGTTATGCTAATGCCTTGTGTAAGTGTGCGCACTTGTGTTGTGGGGGTGCATCCCTCATCTCACCCTCTGGGCAAGAGATAAAAACTTGTACTGTGGAAGCGAGATAGATTTCATGTCATCAGAATGATAACATAATAAGAGCTCATCAGAGCTCATATGTGAAGCTGTGATTTGATTATGACTTCATGAAATGAAATTAAGCATGTGTGCATGTTAAGCTGTGTGGTAATATATAAACCTCTGACTTTGATATTGTTACTCAACCACTTTACAGTGAGATGCATTCAGCTAATGCTGCATAAAACATACAGGTCTTAACTTTTACAACTGATAAGTGTCTCCGCCTTAGCCCAGCTCCCTTTTTACTGTGTCCTGATTGCCAGAGGATTGCAGCTCTTCTACTGCTACCTGCAAGAAAAATTCCTGTACTGTGGAAATTAGTCCCTAATTTTGGTGTTTGTGGCATTCCTCCTTTATGAGAAGCCTGCATGTTGTGTCATGCTCTGATTTATTTGTTCATCCCTAAAATCTCAGGTGTTGATTAGCCTCAAACCTTAAAGAAAAGCCCTTTGGCAAAGGCTTAAAGAGTAAAGGCTTAAACGCTACATCAAAGGTGTAACCTCATTCAGGTGTAGTGCCACTTCACACTATTACTGAAAGCTCTACCTATACAGGATTTCAACCTGTATATCTTAACCCCACCTTAGTGAAATTCTGTAGACTCCACTGTGCTTCAGGGAAAATCAATAACTACACCAAGTAAAACAAACAAACAAACAATAGCTGGTGAGCCCAGCAATTGGTGGTTTTGTCATGTAATTAGTAGTTCAGCAGTCAGGGTGGGGATGCATCCTATTGCACAAGAAACAGGAACAATGTAAAACATTCCTGCATGAGAGCAGAGAAACGTTTCCATGGATTTAGTGAACATATAAAACCACTGCATAATTCCAACTCTCTCTTCTGTCATATTTTAAAGGAGTTATTTCCTTTGTGGTTGTCTGAACTTTAATTCAAGGTGCTCTAAGGCCTCTTGATACTGACACCTCTCCTCACTTGTGACTGAAAGCAGCTTTTCATGCTTTCTGAACTGACCCAGTTAGTCAAACACTGCTTTTTTTTTTATACCAAACACAAATCCGTCATTCCAACCATGGCTCCATCGATCTAATGCTCAACTGTATTTTTACTGTCCTCTTTGAATTTCTCATGAGGACAAAGATGGTGTTAAAGAAGTCTTGGAATTTATTCTGGTCTCAAAGAACCTACTGTTCACTTTTAGTGATACCATCTAATTTGGTTTGGCCATTTCTTTCAGAGAGGCTTCAAAAAAAAAAGAAAAAGATTGTGCATGTGTGTGTCTGCGGGGTAGGGGTGTTAGGGCGTGATTTGGGTGTAGTAAAAAGTGAGGTGGTGGGTGTCTGTGTAAAACCACTTAAGAGCTTTCACTGTAGTTCCTTTGAGCTTTCAATAGAAACATTCAGGTCTGGTGGGGGTTCATGCAGAGGCGATTTTGCATAGACTCATGGACTCATGACTCAGTTTGCATCATTATACATCAATATGCACATGTGACTGTTGTTTATACAGTAGCTTAATGTTGTGATACATTAAACAGAAGTGAATAAACATCTCTTGCTATCATGTTTAAACCTCGAAGCATTGGTATTTGTGATTTCACATTTCAACCACTTCTGTATCACTATAATGAACTTGCGACTCTCTTCCAAAAAGCACTGGTCACAAATAAACACAAGGGACACACACAAAATAAGAGGCGATTACAGTATCTCAGTAGCCTGAGAAGTCAGAATATCCATACATGTCAACTCAAATAACCACTCATTATAACCAAGTTATGCAGAAGAGCATCTCTGAATGCACAACACATCGAACCTTGAAGCAGCAGCAGAAGACCACACCGGGTGCCACTCTGTCAGCTAAGAACAGGAAACTGAGGCTACAATTCACACAGGCTCACCAAAACTGGACAATAGAAAATTTGAAAAACACTGCCTGGTCTGATGAGTCTCGATTTCTGCCATGACATTCAGATGGTAGGGTCAGAATTTGGTGTAAACAACATGAAAGCATGGATCCATCCTACCTTGTATCAATGATTCAGGCTGGTGGTGTAATGGCAGGGGGCTATTTTCATGGCACACTTTAGTATCAGTGGACACAACAGCACATATAAACAGTAAATTGCTCATCATATATGAGATGTGTGCAGTGACCTGACTTTGAACTTTCTGGATAAAAAGCCCCTTTACTCCAGAAACAAATGACCCTACTGTCTACCTCAGTATGCTCAGACCTCTGTGGTGAAATGTATGTATATATATAATCTGGTCAACATTTGCCCTACATTTCCTGACATGAAAAGGCTGATCTGCACACCATGAGCAAACTCATCATGTTCCTACAAAGCAGCTGCTTTTTGCTTCGACTAAAAAGACAGAGTACCTTTGAAACACATTGTTCCACTGAGTAAAGCTAACCATGGCTTTTTGTTAATTCATACTACCTGAACTGCAGTCACTGACTGTGTGAGTGAGGAGGAGAGGCAGGAAAAGGAGGAGAGACAGTATGTTTGTGGCTGTGTATCTGCTCTGTTCAGGCACCCTGACATTTCTGCTGCCAGGCTAAAAGTAGCACTCCTTTAGTCATAATTCAGCTCAGAGCACAGAGGCAGAAACGTGACAAGGGAGACTAACCATATACAACCATTTGTCTCTGGAAGCACAGAGCTAACAAAAAATACATCTGATACACTTCCTTTTTTATAATGGTAACTCTGAGGCCAGTGCCACATTAGGGCATTCTTGTAGCTGTTGTTAAGAGTGTGAGGTCTGTTACTTCCTTTATGATCTCTCTTTTTTTTTTTTTTTAACTTTGCACTTGAGATATCATACTTTTCATTAGACTTCACATACTGATAACACTGATGGATTTCATGCTTGAAATTCTCAGTAATTTCCAAAGGAATGGACCCTTATTTTTAGACAGAAAAGACAAAAGCAGGCTTCTTATCTGGAGCCAGTAGAGAACACTTCTTTGAATTATTGCCCACTGTGGTTAGGATTAGGGTTCAATGTTACAGGAAAAAGGTCTTTCTCATGTGGACTAATTGATGTGTTCACAAATGTAACTCCTGTTTTCCCTTAGATTCGTAGTTTGAACCCTTGTGGTGTTGAGGACCATTACAAGCCTACAAAACCACACACCTCATGCTTTACACTGAACACATTCAACACCAAACTCAAAGTTTGTGTGTAGCGAAAATCAGCAAAGGCACCACTAATTGTGATACGACTGAGAAAGGGAACAGGACAGTTGCACCAATAAAAATGAAACACTTGAATATTCAACACAAAACCCACAGAATAAGTCATATCACTAATCCAAAGAGCTAATTAGAACAGAAAATATTAGTGATCCATATTGTGAAACCTTCAGCTGCATCTATGAATAAACACACTAATGCCTGCTGGCCAAGAGGCACATGAATCTGCGTGCTGTGATTGGCTGCTTTGTTGCAGAGAGTCATCTGGCTGTGTACCTCCTGGCAGCATTGTTCAAAGGGAACGTCACATTACCATCGGTGAATATCAGTCAGAAGTGGGTCAGTGGAGGCATTAACATACATCGCACACTAAATGATGAAATAACTTGGAATATCCTCCTCCGCTCTGTCCACTCGTCATCCGAGGAGCTGCAGCAGAGCATTTTAAGCCTGTGTGGACCCTAAAGATAAATGTACTAATGTATCAAAGGCCTGGTGTTAGTGTGTGTAATACAATCATTTTGGTGTGCAATTACACTGCTTTTAAACATAAAACATGAGAGAGTGCTGTTTTATGTTTTGTGTTTGTGTGTGAATTTCTTCACACCAAAGAGAAACTGTGAATGAATGTAATCAACCATTTTGCCACTGATGTGTGAGTGTCCTTTTCAAATGGAGGAAGGGAAACAGTTTCATCAGAATTAAAAGTACAATTCTGGGAAGTGTGTTCTTTGTTTCCTTGCCTAGATTATAAGAGCAATACCACCACCGCCCGATAAGCTTAGCTTCGCATAAAGACTGTCAAAAGATACATGAGCTTTGTCAAAAAAAACAAAATCTGCTGACCAAAACATCTAAAACTCACCTATTAGTACACTGTTACTTTTTTTACCCACTGATGTGGTGTCAGTGCCAGTGATGTTGCAGAGGTAGCTCTGCCTTGGCCAGCCTGCATTGCAACAGGTTTGAGAACCTAATGTTTCGTAGCAGAAGTTGCATTCATTTTAGCAAGAGAAAAATCATGGACAACACAATCTGCGGGTTCTGAATCATCTGTGAATTTTTGCAGCAATCCTTTCCACAGCCACTGATGTCAGTGGTCCCAGCTTTGGGCTCAGCAAGGAAATCTGTGAAACCAGTTCAAGATTCTGGACCAGAACCATCACAACATTAGTGGAAAAGAGGCATATGTTTTCTAAAAACTAATATTTTTTTGGTTTGAAAGAAGAGAAAATGCTGAAATATTCCTTTAACTAGATGAGGGCATTTTAAACACAAAAAGCGTCATGTGATACACATGAAGTGTTGATCTGATCTATGAAGCATCAGTAGCTGTTATAGTATTGTATCAATCCTGGTCCTGGAGATTAATTTTAGAATGTCTACATTAAATAAACAACATTCCCTTTTCATCTTCTCATGAATAATCATCAGTATTATTCAGTCCTGCTGTACTTCTGTTGCTCATCACTCTTCCAGCATCCAGCTGACCTCAGGCTATGATTACAGCTGGTTTTAAAATAACAAACACTCAAAAGAAAAAAAAAAGTTAAAAAGATGCTCTTGTGGCAAATAATGCTCAGTTAAAAACATCTGCCTGTTATACAAGAACGCCCCCACACGCACTGCAGAGGGCACGGCTCCTCTCGGCTTTCTAAAAAGGGTAAAAGTTAAAAATCGATAAACAAACTCTGCACAGAGCTCCTGCAAAAAGTGAAACGGAGACACAAAGCTGAAACATTCATTACACTGATCATGACTAATTACTGTATGTGGTAATTTTATATTTCACTGAGATAAATCAATTTATCTCAAAGTGTTTTGTTCCCCATCTCTGCGTTTAGGAGAGTCTACTCAACCATGCCGTCAGCAACTCCACCTACACAGCTGGGGAGAGCCCTCTGGGACACCCGTCAACCATAACTTTTACCCTTTTCTTAACCCTGATCATAACCACAACTCAGAAACCAACCAGTCTGACCATGCTGTAATGCTCAAGCAGCTGTCTCAGCCCTGCAGCCCACCTGTAAACCCACGCCTGCTCTCAACACTTTACATCTGACCCTTGGCAATCCTACCGTCCTCGTAGAAGACATCCTCCGCTTCTTCACGCATCATCTCATCCAGGTCATCCTCTGCAATGTCGGTCATAGCCATCACTATTCCTCCTCTTCTTTTCCTTCTTCTCTCCCTCTTGTCTCCTTCAGTTGACTAATCGGAGCTTCAGAGAGAGTGACTGGGCTGTAAAATTGGATCAACACCGGCCCGGCCTCTTCGCTTCAGGCGACAGTCCGATCGCCAGCAGGCTCCTCACACGAGCAGGAGAGGACAGGGACTGAGATGAGCTTCAGCTATGTGCACGAGAATGTGTGTGTAAGTGCCAGGTGAAGTGTGTGTGTGTGTGTGTGTGTGTGTGTGTGTGTGTGTGTGTGGGTGAGAGAGAGGACTCCCAGAGACCTTCACTAAGTTTCAGCAACAGTGCTGATTTCATAACATCCTGTGAAAAGCTGAAGTGAGAGTGTGCTGTTTGGAGAGCACTTGTATGAGTAAATGTGCGCATGTGTGTACAAGTGCACAGTATGGGGAGGGTCAGTAGTGTGTACATGTGTGTCTTCATGTGTGTGTGTGTCCATATGCGCAGCTCTCCACAATGAGTCAGCTCAAGCGCCTGGTGATTTAACAGGAATAATTGGATTCTTTATTTTAAGCCAGCAAGGACATGCGTGAAAGGTGTGAAAACGCATGTGTGTGTGTCTATGTTTGACATAGTGTGTGAGACATGAAGCCGGCTTTGCTTGTCATTCCTTCCCAGCTCACTAGGAATCATGGGACCACACTGATTGCTCCCTCTGTCTTTTTTTATTTTTACTTGGCCCACTGTGAGGAGGCCTTGGCAGAGCTGATAAAGTCTGTTGTCATCTGCTGTTACTGAAAGCGTCCACAGGGCTGCTCATGCAGCGAATAAACACACTCACCTGCTCTGAAAAAGACAGATTTAGATTCAGACAGAGTGGGAGAACCTCTCACATAATAATAGGTTTTACATTTCAGTATTTTGCTCAAGACTGGTCTGAGTCACACACTTAAAATCTGTGTTTAGGAGGCACAAACACAGATTATTGCCCTTTACAAATATGTTTAAAAAAAAACCCTTAAAAACTCTTCCATTCAGTGGGAGTAAAAAGTATTATGTCAACTGCACTGCATTTTTTCATAACCATTTACTATAAGTCTTCTCTTTAGAGGATCTTGGACAGAGGTGATGCTTAACCTGTGTGATGCATCTACAAAATGAGTAAACTATCATTGTAATGGATATTAATCCTAGTTTCTGTCATCTTTTCCATACATTGATACATTTATATACAGTATGTTTCCACTAGTGAATAAAGAGATGTCACTTCCAGTTCTTTGTCCTTTTTTAAAAATCCTCTTTGTTTTGAAAAAGACAAAATATTTTTCATTCCACTGGAATAGATGACATTCTGATGAATCTTACTGAATGACTTGCATGGTTTTAAAGTCAGAAAACAGAAATGAATATATTAATCAATGCGAAAGTCTCAAGTGGAACAAGAACAAGAGTCTACAGTCATGCTAGTAGCTCTGCAAGACTGCACTTTGGTACTGAGGTGTTTGAGCTAGGAGCAGACATGAACATGCTCAGTCTTTATTGTGCAGGTGTCAGTATATAATGCACTTAAATCCAATAATTAAGAATACAAGAGACAAATCAATTAAAGAGATAAAAAGTAAAGGTATGTAAGATGGTTCATGGACATGAATTTAAATAGACACAGGTTTACTTACAAATGTATTTATTTTTAATTGGAGATAATTTATCTGAATTTCAGGAGCTGGACCACATCCCAAACACTCCCCTTCTGGTCACATGTCTATAAATAACTACTCGTGCCACACACCCATTTGTTTTCATTTCCATGCCCCACATTTCCTCCCCTTTTTCCTGCGGTTGTCAAGCTCTCTCAAAGGTATCAGGCCCGGGAGCTGCCGCCGATCCTCAGTGAGGCCTTCCCCAAACCACAGCCTCCAGCCTAGCTTGTTGTTTCATTATCAATAAACATTTGTCATTTGCATTTGGGGTTGGGGTCCTTACTAGTGAGTAGTTTTTATTCCTGGAGGAATTTAAGTAAATGTCTTTAAAATTATTGTAAATCTTGTCAGGTAGTCAGGCTGACTGTATTTTATGAGTCTGAAATAGTTTTCTTCCAGCTTTTTCAAAGGTTTGGTCCATCCCCAGGAGGCCCCTTACCAGTCTCTCTCAAGCATTTCATGTCCTCTCCTAAATTACTGCTAACATGCAGTCTTGTCTTTTTTCGAACTTTAACTTATTCTTAGATGGAAGTGTTTTTTTTTTAAAAGCAGGCAGACACAGAAATTTCTTCCTCTTTCTCACTCTGTGCCTACATCTGCCACTAAGCAGTTTCTCTGACTCACCCCATTTAGACAAACCAATTTTCAACCAAAATAGAAAGTAGGCCTCAAGTCAGTTCATTATCACTTTTCCTTCAGACTTCCTCTCCCCAGCCACTGCCTCCCTTCAAGGCCAAACCTCAGGGGACTAAACCTGGAGACAAACTCATTTTCACTGGGGCTAGTCCAGGCAATCCAGACGCATCACAAAAGGACACGTAAAAAATGTGTGAACTAAAAGTTGTTGTAAACAAGTTTTTGGGTTAAGAGAGAAGCTTGCAATTTCATGTGAGTATTTCCTGTTTGTCTGAGGTCACTGACGTAATGGTAAGAGGAACACACTATGTCTTTAGTTGTGTTTGTTACAGATCTGTTTGCATTTTACCAGCCAATCTGAAGCTGGAACAGAAACTGTGACAATGGTTAAAACTGACCACCACAACTCAAAACTGTCATGCAAATAGTTTAGTTATAAAAAGGTAAATTTAAGGATTAACTCACCCATTATATGCAGTCATGTGAAAAACTAAGGACACCCTTACTGTTTTCATAGAAATTCAGAGGGTAAGTAGCAGCCAGGTGCTGCTAATCAAATGCACTTAATTAATTGATCATCAGTAAGTGTGAGCACCTCTATAAAAGCCGATGTTTTAGCAGTTTGCTGCTCAGATGTGTGTTAACACAATGCCACAATCTTCCCAGGAGTGGATGTCCCAGCAAATTCACCCCAAGGTCGATGTAATGCTCAGAGAGACTGCAAAAAACCCAAGAGCTGCATCTCAGACTCTACAGGCCTCAGTTAGCATGTTAAATGTTAAAGTTCATGACAGTACAATTAGAAAAAAACGGAACAAGTATCGCTTGTTTGAAGTGTTGCAAGGAGAAAGCCTTTTCTCTCTAAAAAGAAAATAGCAGTACGGCTTAGATTTGTAAAATTGCATCTGAACAAACCACAAGACTTCTGGAACAATGTCCTTTGGACACATGAGACCGAAGTGAAGATGTTTGGCTATAATGCACAGCGCCACATTTGTCAAAAACCAAACACAGCATATCAGCACAAACAGCTCATACCAACTGTCAGCACGGTGGTGGAGGAGGTGATGATTTGGGCTTGTTTTGCAACCACAGGACCTGGGCACCTTTCAGTCATTAGGTCAACCATGAGCTCCTCTTTATACCAAAGTATTCTAGGGTCAAATGTGAGGCCATCTGTCTGAAAGCTAAAGCTTTCAAAACTGGGTCCCCAATGATCCCAAATACACCAGCAAATCTACAACAGAATGGCTGAAAAAGAAAAGAATCAAGGTGTTGCAATGGCCCAGTCAAAGTCCAGACCTCAACCTGATTAAAATGCTGTGGTGGGACCTTAAGAGAGCTGTGCATAAACGAATGCCTGCAAACCTCAATGAACTGAAGCAACACTGGAAAGAAGAGTGGGCCAAAATTCAACTACTTCAAGTTATTGCTGCTAAAGGTGGTTCTACAAGCTACTGAATCAAAGATATATAGGTGTATATAATACTAGATTACTAGATTGCTCAAAATGGTTACTGCAACTCCTGCTGGAACATGAGATTAAAAAACTGAGACATTAAAAATATATAAAAGAATAATATAAAAGAAACAACCATATAAACATCCACCCTGGAGAAATATGATGCTAGCTGCATCCTACAAGTGCAACAGGAGGAGGAAGAATCAGACGACTCGTCTACTAATCCGAAAGTGGACTGACCAAAAACTAATCTAATTTGATGATGGTTTCATCTTCAGTCATTTATTGTGCAAAAGCACATAAAATAAGCAGTAAAAAGTTTACGGCACTGAATGTTATTAGGTTAAAGATGATTTTTCAGGGATTATAATGGATACTTTTATAATTTTCTGAGATTCTTCTTACTAAAAGGTTAAATTAATAAAAAATGGAGCAAAAAAAAAAAAGAAAAGACAAATCACTAGTTAAAGTGAATATTTGACCCTTAATGCTAACATCCAGGCACACACTCATACAGGGAGAGTCTGTTTGATGGTGATGCACAAAGAAAGCAGAGCTAGACAAGAAAACACACTGCCAGCAGCATGAACAAAAAGAAAGTGCTCAAATCCAAAATCAGAACGGCCAGAAAATAACATATGCATTTAAAAATCAGTAAATCAGTAAAGAAAGGACACAGAAGAAATCCAGACACTATTGGGACAATTGTGCAGCCACGAATGTCCTCATCAAATTGAAAAGCGTTTTGCCCACCAGCTATAGGAAATCACTGAAAGGGTTGATATAAACTGTACAAGACAACAATCTAAAAGTGCACTGGAGAGACTCTTTCCAAAGTTTGTTTTGTAATCATGCAGCTTTGCAAGAATCCTTCTCTTTGATTAATGTGACAACAACCACACTGTCTTCTTGTAGGTTAAACTGGAGTGTTGGATTAAGTGATGGGGACTGTGGTTATTTTAAAAAGATATAATTAATGTTTGCCAACCAGTTTGGTGGTTCACAGCTATCAGCAGTGACATTTTGACTTAGTGCTCTGTGTTGCAGTGAGGGAGAATCACTGGTCATGCAGGCAAGTAAACAGAAAACACTCACATACTGAACACAGTAACACATGCAAAGCAAAGCCCACTGTCTTATGCAGATTCATCCCACTGCCATCTGTGCACTGCTATAATGATATAATGCTGGTTCTGGTGACTGTATCATGATTTATGTGCAAAACATATTTTTTTTTTAGCTTAAACCAAGAGTTACATTATTCACAGCAAAAATGGTACATGTAGATATGGTAAGTTTCAAATCTGAGGATTCACAGACATTTCAATAACTTCTCTTCCCTCTCTCTGAGACCATGAGCAACTTCGCAGGCTGCAAGCTGGAAAACGAGGTCACGTCTGGGCTGCGTTTGTCCTGTTGCATTTCAATGGCTGGCTATTTGTTGTCACCAGCAGAGAAAACCCCTTGCTTTGGGAAATGCAAATGCACGCTGCTGGGAAGCAAACCCACAGTGCCACACATACGCACAAATGACTCTCACACGTTGATATAATAATATTGAACACTAACACACCCATTGCCACCAAAACAAAATACAAACAGACAAGTGAACACACAGACACCCACAGACATTTGTAACTCAAGCATTGCAGAGTCTCACAATCAGACCCGCTCTGTACAATGGTGTTGTTTGAATGGGGTCAAACAATGGAGCTCTTTGGCATCTGAATCGAGCCAGATGATGAGTATCCCAGGAGGCTGAATAGGCGGCTTCAGCCTCCTACACAGCCGCTCTTCTGGCCCTGAAAATATGCATCAGTATGTTGCCTGTTACCATGGCTTAAAATACCTGTTATTACCATTAAAGCAGTGAGTGATTAGCATCCATGCTAATTCTGTGGTGCTAGCTAATTTGAAGGCATGCAACCTCTTAAAAGAAGAGATGTGACAAAGTAAATAAAATCAGACAACAGTGCTTCTACATTAAAGACAAAATGCGCCAATAACTTTTCTGGATTGGCTGGAAGACTCCAATAACCATATCACTAAGTATGTTTTTATATTAAATATCCCTGGCCTAACATTAAAAGCTGCGACTTTCAGATCAGCATCTGTGGTGACTATTTTAACTTGTTTAAAAGGCCACTGAGGGGCTTCCATTGAGAGATTTAGTGTGCACTAATTCCTACCCCTTATATACAAATACTCACAACATAGACACACACAAAAACAAAATTGTCAGTGTGATTATTGGATTTTTTTTTCCACTGGAGAGCTTTAGTTACAATTTAGATCAATTTTACTGTTCTTGTTTTTCCTGAGAATTTGGGGATTTTTTTTTTCACCTGGCTGTGACCATTATTGACTATACCATGTACTCAAACTACTTCTGTGATGTAGCAAGTAACGTAACGCGTTAGTTTTGCAATTCAAGAAAGCAGATATATTGTTACTTTTTCAAATAAACAATCTGTTACTGTTAAATATGTTACCACATGGCACACGGCTGCATACAAGGGGAATGAATCCAATCCTACAGTTGTCTGTCAGGTCAGCTAGCTTTATGACAGAGAGGGTGCCCTGAACATTGTGGAAATATTTGCATTATTTTGTGCTGGGGTGATAAGTGTCTGTCAGCTGCTCAGGAGCTCTACTTCATATTCTGAAGAAGGATCTGCAAGCTAAGTAACAACAATGGTGGTGTGGCTTGTTGAGTAGCAGAATGAGTGTGGTGGTGCAACTCCAAAACAGCAATGGCTACCTTTTAGCCAAAGCTGTTGCTCTGAGGGAAACTAACAAGCTTGTTGCTGCTTGTGTAATGGAAGAAATGCTACAAATATAAACTCACTGTGCAATGAGGTAAAGTCTGGACATGTAACCAATGTGCAACCTAAATGCAAAGGGGTATTTATTTTGGTAACGGAAACGGACCCAAATGCAGACTCATCAGATGGAGTAAATGAACAAAAAAAACAAAAAAAAAAAACAAAAAAAAAACAGAAAATAAACAAAAAAAAAAAAAAAAGACGACAAAAA
>VUQI01062230.1:6001-20093 GCA_015106735.1 Paratilapia polleni
AAAAAAAAAAAAAAAAAAAAAAAAAAGAAAAAAAAAAAAAAAAAAAAAAAAGAAAAAAAAAAAAAAAAGAAAAAAAAAAAAAAAAAAAAAAAAAAAAAAAAAAAAAACTTACAGGTCATAATTTGCGATGAGGCTCACCACTGAAGAGGGAGTGGAAATCCCTATATCTCTGGAGGTCGGAGAGTCTCTGTGGCTTGAGTTCTGTCCCTCAGCTGCAGATTCGTTGGAGCTTAAGACAGGCACTGAGTTTCTCCTGGACACTCTTGATGTGGTGCTGCTGCTGGAGGACGAGGAGGGGTATGAATGAGGCCTGCTGCCTTGGGACTGATCTGTGGAGGACTTGGACAAGGTTTGAAGCTCTTTAAAGAGGTTCTGGATCTCTCCTTCATAATGAGTGGCGTTCTCTGGAGCCTGAGCTTTTCTGATCTGCATGTCCTCCCGCGGCCTGCAACAAAATAACAGTTTCACTGGAAGGAGCCCAAACAATTTAAATCTGATAGGAAAAAACTGTTTATGTCTTAGTTTTTATTAAATTTGGAAAAACTCTTGCTTTCGTAGGCCGCCATTGTTGGAAAGCAGTCTCTACCTATGGTCTCTCTACCTGTCATAAGCCGGCAGCTGTTGGTCAGGCACAGCATGGCTGAGCAGAGCTTGTTCATATTTATCCTCACTGGTCTGATTGGAGGCCTCAAGTTGTGACTGCATCTCAGCGAGTGCCTGCCTTAACTGCCGATTCTCCTGCTCCAAGCTGCTCAGAGAGGACACATAACTCTCCCTCAGGGAGGCAAGCGGGGAGTCCCCCCTCTGTGGAGAGAGGAGTGATTCAGGAAGTTAAAACAACAGAGAGAGACGAGTCAGATGTAGAAATAAGCACAGAAGAGGAATAAAGAAAAGACTCCTGTCTGTAAAAGTGAGTGATGACGGATGTCAAAGCAGACAAACCTTTGGTGACTGAGGCTGCAGTCTCTGCAGCAGACCTTTCAGGTGCTGGTTCTCAGCTTGTACCGTCTCCAGCTGTGCCTGACTCATCTGTCAAAGAATTAGAAAAACGTGATGTGCTGTTCTGAACCTCTGAGCAGACAACATAATTGCATGTTCAGCACAATACAGGCTGCATTAACCCATTAAAGATAAAGAATAAATGCTAAGAAATGCAGAACTGCTGTGAGGAATTAGAGCTTTGTGGGTTAGTGCCTCATTTATTAGAGTTTGTGCAAAACAAGTAAGAAAAAGTGGGTGCATAATGTTTATACCAAATACAAAGTGAAATTTCCACATGATGTGTGAAGACAGGTGAATGTGCACTTGTGCAAGTTGAAAATATTTCAACTTCCATGATAGCTTATACTCCTTTTGCTCTTGTTGGCTCTTAGACGAGTGAGCAAACAACACTTTTAGATTATTTGACAATCTATAGTTCTGAATTTACCAATATTTCTCTGGTGGAAAAAAACAGGACCTAGAGAGCTGTTTTACATGGGTGTGCAGGGACAGGGAATGACCGAAGATAACCCCTAGACTACACAAACTGATGAAAACAGCAGAGGATGGGACCTTAAACTATCTGCTTGTTAAGTGCTGACTGTGTTTCTGGAGCAGCAATTAGAACCTCTATTTTACCGGCACTGAGATATAAAAAACTATTTCACCATCCAGTCCCTGACAGCATTCAGGCAGTCCACTAGCCTGGATAACTTATAGACTTCATACTGTTAATAGGTGGTCATTTAAGTCGCAGCCGATGGCTGCCCCTCTCTGAGCCTGGTTCTGCTGTTTAAAGGGAGTTCTTCCTTCCCACCATCACCAAGTGTTGCTCACAGAGGCTCATCTGATCGTTGTAGTTCTCTCTCTAATATTGTAGGGTCTTTATCTTATATAACGACTGTTGTTGTGAATTGGTGCTGTATTAAACTGATTTAACTCACTTTGAGCTTGGCTGCCTTCTGCTCTGATCGCTCCACCTCATCACGAAGCTGGTGCTTGATGTTGAACGAGGAGCCGCTCAGAGTGGCGATGGTAAGGTCGCGCTCGTGCAGCTCAGTGGCCAACTTTGACACCTCCTTTCTCATTCCCTCAACTTCCCCACTGTGAGTCTGCCTGGCCCTCTGAAGCTCCTCTCTGAGCTGTAGATAAAATGTAGATAGGACAGGAGTTAGGCGATGCAGCGCTCACATTAATCAGTTAAACAACAACAGGAACAAGAAAAAAAAAAAAATCGGACCTTTTTCACTTCAGAAATAGAAGAGTCGCATTCAGCTTTCAGGCTCCTCAGTTCTTGCTCTGTCTTCAAGTTTTCACCTCTCTGTCTGCTCACCATCTCCAGCCTGAGAAAACACACACAAAACTATTTTTAGCTCACGCAAGGACTGTGGTCACTCATAAAAGTGAGAAAATTAAAAAATCTGGAGTCTCTTTGGACGCTTTCTGTTTGTAAATTATTGGGTCATCAACTTCACACACTGCACCTCCATTGTAGAGATCAAGAACAAATCACACTGGTGAGACGTTTCACAGATAAAAACAGACTGTACGAGTTAGTAAAAGAAAAAACAAGAAAGAACCAGGAAGAGGTTGTGACTTGATTTGGTTTTAGCTGTTTAGCTGATATCCACCCACTTACGGTTAATAATTACAGCTGGATAAATCATTCAAAGCTGTCACCTGAACATGCAATTAAACACGATTCTTGCATTTATCAGCTTTTTTTTTTTGGGGGGGGGGGTTAATAATTATGAAAACAAAGTTTTTGCATTCAATTTTGCCATGAAGCTCTTGTTTTCTCCTTGTGATATAAATCAAGCGCACCTCATTCCTTTATAGCAGTGTGTTTTCGCCCCTCCATAAAAGCTCAGACTCACTCACTGTTCACTTCAGCTCGAGACAAGGTGACTAAAAGAGAGCCTTTGGTCAACAGGAAGTAGAAGTCGTAATGAGGCGAACCTGCAGTGAACGTCTTATGACCACATGACCTAAAAACATGGCTGTCATTTGCTGGGAAACGGTGGAGGGTGTGAAGAAAACACGTGTGTTGATTCAAACTGTAAAAAAAAAAAAATCACCTCTCTTTGAGACATGCCAGTTCAGCCTTGAGATGGACCTCACATGCTTGGGCACCCTGGAGCTTGGCTGCAGTCTTCTCCAGATCTTGCCTGAGGATTTCCACACCAGTGCAGCCCTGAGCTGCCAGGCAGTCTTCCAGAGAGCTGCACGAAAACATCAAATAATCACTCAAAGGACGGTAAACTTTCTGCTGGACCACTGCTGTGTTTTTTCCCTGTCACTTTTCCTTGATCTCAACAGAAAACACCACGAGATCTATATTCTTGTTTTGCTGTGGGTTTAACAACCTGTCTTTACAGGTTCAGAACAAATTAGTGAGTTCAGGATCAGTGTATTGTTTTGAATTGTGGGTTGGAATTATCTCCTCTCCTTTCATAAAGGTGTATCCTCTGCTGAAGGAGGCAATAAAGGAAGCAGACGCACCTTTCCTTAGTATTTAGAGAATTCAATCAGTTCTCATTATGGCTGCAGATACTTCAGAGTCACTTCAGTGAGTTAGAAAGCTTCCTAAGTAAAACTGATGCATCGACCATAGCAGCTCTCACCACTACAGGGTAACATCCTGCCTTCAGTGTGGGCACAGTACGCCCCCTTCTGTATGTGTTGCTGAACTACATCGTTAGAAATACACCCACCGAATGACGTGATCTTTAGCTTGCAGTACTTGGTTGAGTCTGGCTGCTTCGTTACGATGTCTTTGGCGCTCAAGGCTGGCTCGCCGCACAAATGCATCCTGGGAGTCCAGCGTGGCATGGAGCTCCTCCCGTTCCTCAGAAAGCAGCTGCAAAACAGCAGATCCTCAGCTGATTAAAACATATTCTAACCTGGCACCTTTGAGGGAGTCTGACCTATCGTAAATCCTTAACTGAATAATTGACATGCATTAAGAGCTTCATGGGCATTGTGATAAACGTTACAGCTCAGTTTCCCAGACATGGATTAAGTCGATTCTTAGACTAAAAACTTAACCCAAGTCTGGGGAACTGGCTGTAATGTTTTATTCAAATTCTTCAATCTGATCACCTTCACGACCTAGGGGGTCGTCTGATTGTTGGGGTTTTCTGTCTAATATTGTAGGGTCTTTACCCTAATATATAAAGCGCCTTGAGGCGACTGTTGTTGTGATTTGGCGCTATATAAATAAAATTGAATTGAATTGAATTGATTTCACTCGGTTCCTGTCTTTCTGCTTACCTGCTGCTCTCTCTTTTGCTGTCCCAGCCACCTCTCAAGTGGTCGGAGACACTTCAGTTCAAGCTCCTGTGCGTGCAGACTTCCCTGAGCTTTTTCCAGTTGAGAGCGCAGGCGTTGCACCTCCAAACAGCACTCCCTGTGCTCCCTCTCCACTTGGTACGATGCCCACTGGGACTGGAAACCAAGCAGCAGAAAACACGTGTTGACTGAAACTGACCGGATCTCTCCTTTGCTTACACGTTAATGCCACAGATTTACTTTTACTTTCATGAGTGAGAGCTCATCTTTCAGGCTCTTATTCTGGGCCTCCAGGGCCAGGAGCTGTTGTTGGCTCTGGGTGTGCTGTTGCTCCCACTCCACAGAGCGCTGATGATATTCCTGCAGAGAGAGGAGTGGATGATGATTCATCACATAACCAGCAGATGGCAGGAATCTGATGCTACGACTGGGGTAATGTGAGGGTTCACCTTCTCGAGGTCCGTCTGTTTCGCTCCTCCGTTAGCCTCCTTGAGCTGTTTGCGCTGAAGCTTATGGTAACTTCTCTTCAGCTTATCCAACTGCAGGAAAAAAAATGCACTTAATATATTTAAATTGTGTAGAAGGAGAATGAGTACAGCCAGAGAAACTGTGTAAACAACCACTTTTGCCCCCCAAAAAATCTGAAAAGATTTCGAACAGACGAGTTTTCTCACCTCTTCCCGGACTTTGTGCAGTTGCTGCTCATACTTGGTGACTACTTCTTGTCGACCAGTCTGGGCATCTTCAAGCTGCTTGTGGAGCAATCCGATCTACAATCATGGATGAGGATGGTAGTGGTGTTGGAAAAATTTGGGTTCAACATGACTCTGAGTTCATATGAGCACACAGTTGATGAGCTGCTGTTAGCAACCACCACAGATGTTAAAGAGGACCTTTTATGCTCATTACCAGCTCCATTTTTATTTTTGGTCTGTACTACAGTAGCTTTGCATGATTCTCAGGTCAAAATAATACTTATTTATTCATAGTGAGCCTTGATGCAGCCCCTCTCATCTTTTGTCTGAAGACACCCGCCCCCCTTTAAGCCAGTGGTTCTTAGACTTTTTCTGGAGGACTAAACAAAGTTCACAACCTACAATTTTTATTAATCACCAACAATAACAAAGGCAAGGAAAAGCAAAATACGTCCCCTTTAAAACTCTAAGTTTATACAAGACGCTTAAATGGTTTAACTGCATCATTAAACTTTAATGAGCCAAGTTAAAGTGTGACTTTAACTTGGCTCCTCTACTTCACCTCCAGGTCCCTCCGTTCAATTGTGCTCCTCGAGGTTAAAAGCTCTTCTTCTCTACTTTTCAGCCTGAGCTCCAAGGCCCGGGTCTCAGCTTCCCACTCCCTCTTCTGATGGTTGATCATGATATCAATCTGTCGCATCAGCTCCTGAAGCTCCGGCTCACACGATGACAGGACAGAGCTGGAAGAAAATGTCAAGTAACGAAAAGGATGTAATCTCTGCAAAGGCTCATGGTCCACGTTAGTTAGTCAGCTTTAGTCGTAGGCCAAGTTACCCCAGATCAGGACTCTGCATCGACCCCAGAGAAGCCTCCATTTGGTTCACAGTAATGCCGTCCGTGTTGTTATAGTCCTGTTAATAACTTACAGCGTAGTGGCTTTGCTGGCACTTCTCACGTGCCCTTCCCCTACGCGCTAAATTCACTAACCTAGCAACCATGAACGTTACTAGCAAACCACAACACACAGCAAGTTGAACCAACGCTAGGCTAAGTGCTACACGGAGGTGGTGCACGCTTCCAACATAGTCAGCTCACGTTAGCAACTGGCTGTAGCTAGTTTGTTTCGGCACGTCCAGCTGTATTTGTTTACATTATTAGCTGAACTACAATGTACAACCGTACAGCCATTTGTGTACAGCGCGCTTCCTGAGGTCAGGCAGTAACTCCACCCCCGCCTGTGATGTCAGTACGATGTACGTTACTCCAGACCAGAGGTTGAAGCTGGTGGAGAATAATCAAAATAGACTTTCGACCCACAGATCGAGTTTATTAAAGTTTCTGTTTACAGATTTTTTTAATTTTACAATGTCTAATCACGTGAGTTCGCGATATTTATTTCATAATTTGGGGTCAAACTGGTGACCACACGGCCCGTTTGATGATTAAAGGGTATTGTGTCGCCTACAATGAACACGTGGCTCGTTGGTCTAGGGGTATGATTCTCGCTTCGGGTGCGAGAGGTCCCGGGTTCAAATCCCGGACGAGCCCATATTTTTCCATTATCAAGGATGACACTTAACTTGTAACGTTAACTATAGAAAGCTGTAACAGTTGCCACTTCAAATAGTTTTGTAGCGTCAGTAGGAAACATCCAAAAACGCAAAGACCCACGAGATACGCGAAGTACTAGACCCTCTAGTCTTCAATCTGAGCGTTAGTCCAACAATTATTCTGTGTTTTAAATTGCGTGCTGCTGTAAGAGATATTTAACCAGAGTCTTGGTTTTTGCAGAAATAATACGCCTTAATGCAAGTCAGTGCACGTGATTAGATATAAAAATACTACAGCGCGCCGTCTCACATATGGCTCGTTGGTCTAGGGGTATGATTCTCGCTTTGGGTGCGAGAGGTCCCGGGTTCAAATCCCGGACGAGCCCTACCTTTTAGCAAATTCTGTCTATCGAGTCTTTTTGATCAATTTTCAAATACAGTGATGTATTTAACATTTTTTTATGTTGCAGCTGACTAGATTCATTATTACTGTTTGACCACGCCCCCTCCCACTGCGTCAATCCCGTCTACTTCCCACCCCCCACCTGCCCTCCGTCAAACACTGAACAAAGAGCGTCTCTGCCGCTCTGCTTCCCCAGCTGTTGCGCTGGTAGGGCTTGGGGGCGTGAGAAAGAGCGAGAGACGTTTCTGTCCCGCCCCCACAAACCCAACAGACACTCCTAACAGGAGGCAGACGAGCCGGCTTTCTGACATCATTCACTGCAGAGAAGCTGAGCTGCACAGTTAAATACAGACCTCAAGGAGTCCGAGCTGGTAATATTTCACGGGTTACATGCTAAGGCCAGCTGTAAGTACACTCTTTATTATTATTTAAACACTTTTTAAATGTGCATAAGATAGTAGTGTTTATTGGTATTATATCTTTTCCACATCAGGGTTATTGTCTGGAATAAAACATTGATACTATAATAATCCTGAGTAAATTTTTTATAGCTATTAAATTGCTGTTTTTCTTTGTCTTGTAAGTGTATTTTAGATTTTTGGATAATAACACATCATAGTTATGTGTTAAATCCAACTAGCAAATAAAAAATAAAACTTCTCAGCTTAATTTGGCTGCAAATGTTTAGAGTTTGATGCAACAGTGCTTCTGATTGTTAATAAAAACCTGTTTTAATCTGTTAGGGAGACAACTTTAGGAGCTTGGGACCTGCAGGAGCCATCAGCTTCATCATTTTTTTTATACACTGGACCTCCAGGTAGACTTACCATCAGGACTTACAGGTTACAGCCTATTCAGACACATTAAATTTGGATTTTGTGGGGAAATCCTGTGCTCCACCAGTCATCCGGCTCGACTATGGTTCTCTGTGAGGATGGCGAGTGTAGCGTCTGCCTGTTGCCCTACTCCCGGACGGACAGGATCCCCCGGGTGCTCCACTGTAGGCACACCTTCTGTGACCCATGCCTGGAGAGGATGTCACAGGTGAGGAGCGGGCTGCTCACTGTGGGCTGCCCTTTGTGTCGCCGGGTGACCTGCATAGGCCGAGGCCGAGGCCTTCAGGAAGCTCTGTGGGTCAACAGCAAGCTGTGGGAGCAGATACCAGAGGATGTGGACATAAAGGAAGAAGAGGAAGAGGAGGATGGACAGAAGCAAAAAGCTGCACAGGAGAGGATGGAAGCTAAACAGTTACAAGCAGAATGGTGGGTTTATCTTTTTGAGTCTTTATACGTCTTTATACATACATAAAAAAGGGAGATAGTGCGTTAGCTGAGAACTGGAAATGTTTTAAATGGAAGAAAATGAGAATAAAACCTCTTCAGAAGCACTGTTGAATATGAAATTCCTACCATACCGAGTCATTTACACATCAGTGCTAAGCAGCTGTCCACAGAGCTTGTCATTAGCACCTCAGCTCTGCAGCATTTTTCCTGAAACCAAGTCTGACATGGGAACCTTTTCTCTTTTCAGCGTTTCCTTGAGATCTGCCAGAACAAAGCTCAAACTGCCCACATTCTTCAAGAAGTTCAGTCTGATGAAGCAACACCAAGAGAGCATTGTCCCTGGCAGCAATGTGTAGGTTCTGATCTTGTGGCTTCTATTTTGTATGCATTATTAGTAAAAATGATCACTAATATTTTTCTGTTTGTTTCATTTTGAAGGGAAATGAAATCCTGGCGCAGGCTTTCAACAGAAGAGACTTTTTAAAAAGCACCAAAGTGACAAGTGGCTGCTCTCAGGACGAGAAGACCCGACTCTGAAGGGAACTTGAGCCATTGAGGAAGGAGAATCCATTTGTGATCCTGTCAGGACATTGTTTTGTCCTCAGCCAGAGGTGCTCTGTCTCCCCATTATTTATTCTAGGATTAATTCTTCCAGCTGGTGCGGTGGGATTTAGTTCAGCTGTCCCAGAGGGGCTAACACCCCTAGACCTAGACCCCCTCAGAACAGATGGTCCCCTCTCCATTTCAGCTCCAGCCATCATAACTTATTGTTTTCTGTATTTATGATAGTTACGTGATAAAAGTATTTAATAAAACTATTTTTGAAATGAGTCTTGATTGTTTTTTTGACATGTGAAAGTATCATGAGCTTTCCTGCTTTACCGTGTGCATCATTTATGACACAATATTACTTCTGCGGGCACGACACACAACAAAAACCTGCCACAAAAGGCTCATTCAACCTCGAAAGTGGATTATAAAACTCCATTCATCGAGCATCTGGCAAATATTCCACATTCGATGATATCTGAAAACTGTATCATCACTTTCTTTTCTTTTTGTTCCACCTTATGTGCACGTTAAAAAAAAACAAAACATACTGCATGTTTAAAGTGGATGTGCTGAGAGGACGATTAAGTGTTCGGTGTCTCAGTCATATTAAGGTCAGTGTTGTTTGGATGGAGTTGAAAGTCTGTTAGTTGTCAGGCTGGTTTGGTGAACAACAGGCTGCCTCAACTGTAAGCCTGCGAAGCACACTCTTAGTCATATCTTGATAGGCGGTGTGTGATTCTGCCTTTAGACACCATATTCCCACGCTTAAATGTTAACTGTCTGCCAAACAGGAAGCTGCTTCCAAGTTCAAAATGAACTGGCAGACTGGACCGGACTGCGTCAGGAAGCAGCAACAAACAAACATGCGCGGTTGTGTAAATGGCAATGAACCAGTTTCAGTTTCACAATGTGTTTACTGGCTCGCAGTGCAGTCCTGATGGTGGTAATCCCCAAAGATTAAAGATGAACAGAACGGGAAACAAGTCCCAGTGTGGCCTGGCAGTGGTGCAAGAACAATGTAGATCATTTATTTAAGTAAAAGTTGGAATGCTATAATATAAAAATACACCATCACAGACAAGAGTGCTGCATTTAAAACCTTACAAAAACAAAAGTGAATAAGTATTATCAGAGCATTTAAAACATTAATCTGAAAAGCAATTTGCAGATAAATGTCCTGGAGTATAATTTAGGCCGAGCATTAAAATGAAATACTCGAGCGAATTACATCAAGCTAAAAACTAAAGGCCTGCTTAAGCAACTGCGAGTTGTTTTCAGTCAGACTGATTAATGAGACAGTTATTTAACCAGGAACCACAAAAATATTTTCAGCTCCAGTGGGGAGGCTTTGCAACAAAAACATGGTGCAAGACCATTTCCTCAGTGCTGCTCATTGCAAACAATAGTACATTCCTGTTTGAGTATGTGAAACACACAAGTATTCTTAGTATACAAACTTCTACAATAAAGTAAATCTGGATTAGAGCTGAACTGTAACTAGGTGCCAGTAACAAAACTGGATTATTGGGCCACCTGTGCAGGCACCTTTTCAAATTTTTTAAAAATTAATTATTTTATTTTATTTTAAGGAATTGTAACTTTATAAGATAATAAAATCCAAGTAGAAAATACGTAGGAATTCAGAAAGTTCACTCACAACACACTAGCATTAAACTAAATTAATTTAACTACTAAATTAAAACTTCAGTGTGATTTCAATGACATTTCACATCATCTTATAAACATGATACTACAGAAATGTGTAAATACAGTATATGTCAAAAATAAGATATGTGTTCATTTACTGAACCAGCTCTTAACTTCTGGCTCAAGAACATATTTTATTTGTTAACTGTGTGGTTTTGATGTTCTTGTTTGATGTTAATTTAAATATTTTTTTTTTTAAATCTATAAGTCTTTAATAAACTAAAAACTACCTTTGTCTCTCTCAAATTTACTATTTGTGATATAAAAATACACAAACTAGCTTTAAACTAGCTCCTGGATATTTCCTGTTCTCTTCAGGCTGTATCACTAAACTTGTATTATTTCATTTGCCATTATATTTTTTCCTTAATTCAAACCAAACTAGCACATTAGCACGTTGACTTGGGGTCCCTTTGCAGGTTAATCTGGGCTTGGCCAGGTTTCTGTTATTTAAGGCTCGGTTAAATAACATCCAGTCATAAGTAGAAACTGGGGATATTTCTTATTGAGTCAAACTAGAAACCATGCACGCCACAACATGTATGAAAACTTGTTCAGTACTTGACACAACACTTGCTTCATTATCAGTGACCTACATAATCAGAGAGTGCACATTACTCCAAGTTTAAAGTCATGACAGTACTGTAATTTTACTGATATCCCATCTTTTTGGGGTTTTTAATATGAGCACGAGCGTCCCGCATTTTTATGTGTTGCAGTTTTTAAAGGTCGACAAGGTAAAGACATCTTTCTAAAGTCTGGCTTTTATCCAGTGGGTGTAAAGAAAGTCTTTGGTATATTTTGTTAATTCCACAAAAAAAGTTAATTAATTTTTTATTTACTATATCATTAGTTTCTAGGTACTCATTTCCAATACAGGGTTACACCAAGTTTATCCAGGCAGCTGGGGCTGGGAATGGCAGGAATTTTTGCAGTGTGACACATTGGAGCAGGGGTGGGTAACATTTTCTCTCAGAGGGCCAAACCAACTTGGATAAAGGGCCACACATTCAACAGCTGAACTGAAAGATGATGCTCATAGTGCTGAATTAAATTAGACTCCATGAATTTGGTAGATATGACATAGAATAAGCGGAAGATGGATGGATGGATGGATACATTTTATTCTTTCCCCCATTTTCTGCCACTTATCTGGGTCCAGGTCGCAGGGACAGCAGTCCAAGCACAGACACCCAGACCTCCCTCTCCCCGGCCACCTCCTTCTGTTCTTCTGGAATATAATCTCCCCAGTGCAGAGCCCCTTGGCCCTCCTCCCAGTAGGACAGGTCCGAAACACCTCACCTAGGAGGCAAATATTATTATTTTTTGAGTAATTTATTAATTTCTTCATTTGTTTTTGATTTTGACAGTTTTAGTCCTCCATAGATAAGGAGGGTATCATGTGAAAGAAAAGTTGTATAAAACAAAACAAAAAAAAGCACCATCCATGACTTTGGTAATAAGACATCTTTATTAATCATTTGGAGAGACATGCTAGATCTCTGTACAGTGTGAATGGAAAGCCAGGTCTGGACTGATCAAGTCTGCTGCACAGGGCTCACCCCTCATCCTCAAACACAGTCCGCCTCCCCCAACAAGACATCTGTTGCATCACAGGAAACAAAGGTGGACTTTCATATTGAAGGGGTATAAATACAAGTGTGTAATGAGCAATCATTTTGCCGTGGTTTAAAAAACAAATACCGCTCTCCTTACCAGGCTGTAATGAGAACATTTCTGTTGTGAGAGGCAGCAACACAAAGGGATCAAACATTATGAGACTTTCATTTTGAGGGATTCAAAATTGAAATGCAACTCTGTCTTCTGAAACCTGCAAAAATTTGTGTTCCAGTCCAGATCTCCTGTGACATCTGACCAACTCTGTCTCTCATTATTATTATTTGGCTCATTATGTGAGTTAGAAAAATTCACTAGCTTTCACAAGAGTGCACCCCCTTTTTTGGAAATGTGAACAATTCCTAAATGCTTGACTCTACTCTAAGACACAGTAATTATTATTTTTTTAATCATGTTTTTAAGACTAAACATTGTCACTCTAAATCTAAAACATGTTCTTAAAAAGTGCGGGAAAGATTTCACTTCAAACGTAAATCAAAGTAGTGTTCTCGACACTGGCGGACTTCACAACTGGTACATCATCACACCTGGCTGTGAAAAAAATTTAAACACCGTTGCAACATTGCATAATGTCAGCAGTCAGTTTAAGCGCTAGTACGAGGATCCACTGGTGCCAAAATTACATTTGCATGGCTGCTGTCCATGTGGTCTGGACATGCCTGAACACAGACATCCACTTGGAGCCTCACGCTCTCATCCTACTGTGCTTTGACAGTCTAGACATGTTAAGTTCACCTGACTAATCTGATTGATAATTCTTTCTTTAAAGAGGGACTGGATCCCTATATTAAGTGGAAGCAGCGTCAGCAACTGTCTGTCTATGGTTCCGTTTTTGCCGTCATACCGAGACCAGTTTTGACGTGAGATAACGTCGCTGTTTCAGCCATGCCTGATTGACAGACTCACTGCAATCACTTGCTTCAAGATTCTTTAGAGGCCCGACTGAAATGGTTGCATTGTGCCCATTTCTGACAGACAAATGTTTAGTCACAGACTGTGGGCATGCGAACAGAATTTTGGCACAAATGTATCCTCATACCATAAGCAGCAAAAAAACCCAAAAAAACCCCCCCAAAAAAACAGCTCATCTCAGTGGGAACATGTAATGTGACAGTTTCTATGACAATCAGAAATGTCTTTGAATTAAGTGACATTTACAATGAAGCTTCTCATAACTTCATATTAACCTGAAAGGTCTACATGTGCAAATTAGTCTTTTGTCAGGAATGAAACTGATTTACAATGTTAAAGGTCGGTTTGAACACAGAACCAGTCAACAGATCGGCGCACAGGGAACTTTAGTTTGTCCTGTGTGACACAAGGCGAGGGCTTTGATCCTCCACTGCTCACTTACAGTACACTGTATGTGCATCATAATCACAAACACCAAGATACCACACGATGCAACAGCAGCTGACAGGTGAAAATGGTGACCAAAAAGGTGCCATCATGCGGCGAGAGAGATGCAACTTGGCAGTGGCCCTCTATGTAACTGCATTCTAATGTTGCCTGTACAGAAAGCACACATTACACACACACACACACGCACACACACACGACAAAAACATATCCTGTAGTCAAGTATACAAATCCAGTTCATAAACAAAAAAAAGACTTGAACAAATTGTCATCCAAGTGCATCGAGTAAATGTTACCATTTACATATTCAAACTTGTGTACACGGGTAAACAGTACCTATGCTTAAAAACTAGGCATGCATTAGATACTTAAGATGTTCAGTTTGTCCTGTAACGACTCAAATGGAAAGTTATGGATCCCACCTGAGTTATGGGCAGGAGCGAAGTTGGGAAAAAAAAGAGAAGAAGCTCTGTTAGGGGTTACATGACAGTTTTCTGTGGTTACAGTTTGGGATTTCTGTCTGTGCCCAGAACAAAGGTGGCATCCATAAGAAAACACCCCAAACCACCTGCTCTTCTTCAGCTCTCACATACAGAGCTTGCTGGGTCATTCCATAAAAAAAAAAAAAAAAAA
>VUQI01062230.1:30207-43634 GCA_015106735.1 Paratilapia polleni
GTGGTTTTTTTTTTGTTTTTGATTTTTTTTTTTTTTTTTTTTTTAGCAGAGTTGAGTTCATTAATGAGCCCACAGAATAATTTTGATTTTAGTGTTATTTATATGGAAAACGATCCCTGAACGGGAAAAAAAAGTTCAGAAAATTTGTGAAACACCGACCTTCTCAATGAGACTCGAAACCAAAAGATTTATATTATCCTGAAATTCATTTTTTATCAGTGTGTTTGGAGAACTGTTTCTATTTAATTTTTTTCTGTATAAGAATCAATAGAACAAATCTCTGTATATGAACAAGATTAGATTCCTCCTCCCTCTGAGTAATCGGATTTTCATTCAAGTATTAAAAACAGTCCTTATGTTTAAAATTATGGTAATCTGTCCAATTACTTTTAAGCCTCTGAAAATGGGGGATTGTGTATAAAAATAACTGTGATTCCTGAGCAGTTAATACAGAATTTTGTTAAACCCTTTAAATTAAAGCTGAAAGTCTGCACTTCAACCACATCTTGATGGTTTGATTTAAAATCCAGTGTGGTGGAGTACAGAGGCAAAAACACAAAAAAATATGTCACTGTCCAAATACTTATGGACCAAACTGTATGTGTGTGTCTGTTTATTGGTGCAGCTTCCTAACAAAGCTTGCTAGTGTCAGCTGATAACTTAGCACTCTGGCTCCCAAAAGCCACTAGTGGGTTTGCAGTGGCCAAAAAGCTAACAGTGAGGCTTCCAAATATGGAGTCTAAAACCTACAGGTGACTTAACCACCGTTAAATAACAAAAGTAGAACTAGACTGCGATACCAGTAAAGTGTGTGCAGCACAGTGAGATTAGATGCTACTGTATAAAGAGGAGAACCATGCAAAGACGACTAAAGCAGTCAGAAAGACGTGCGTGGAAGTCCTTCAAAAAACACTGGAAAATGAGACCTAGTGCAAACTCAGAATGACATATTTTTATGCAACAATAATGTGACTGGTGCTTAAAGGATACTCCCTTCTTTGCTTGTTTCTTGCATACTTTCCATCCCCGGGAGGGCAGCAGCCACACGCCGAAACAGCTGGAAAAAAAAGGAACAGAAGAAGACAGTCAAACAACACTTACACGGTCTAATCTAATCTTAATACAGTTCAGGATGGTTGCATATTAGAGCCAAAATTTAAAAATAATCAAAAAAGAAGATTGAAATTACAGAGCTGGGGAAGAGAGAAATATATATGTAGAAAAATATGAGATGGGTCACTGCCATCATGAAAATCTAAAAAAAAAAAGGTTCCTACCTGACCCCCTCAGAATCACTTTGTTTAAGCCTTGCAAAATTTTACCTCCATAGTATGAATATTTAAAGTCCCTCTAAGTACACAGGGGTGGGTTTGAAATTCTGCTTTTTATTTTGCATTATTTTTATTTAAAATTGCTGATTGGTTGCAGCTTTTACCAAAGCTTAAACATGTTTTTCAGTCCTGAAAGTTTCATGTGGATATCTCCTGTAAAGTATCGAATCTGGACCAACCCCTATGTACTTCGAGGGCCTGTAACTTGGGAAATATTCATAGTATGAAGGTGAAATTTTGCATGGCTTCATTAAATATATTAAAGTTATTGTAAATAAAAACATCAGCTAATTCTGAGGGAGTCAGGTTGGAGGCAATGATTGATTTTTCATGGACTGATTATAAAGTCACAAATTTGCAAGTGATGACACCACTTCTAAATTATCCCAATCATCGTTTCTGCAGTGTGTGCTGTTAAAAAAAAATCTTTTCTTATGGGTGTTACACACCGAAACCAGTTCTTTTTTATAGACCAGTACAGGCTGATAAAAATAAATGCCTTCTGCTTTATGGACTGTGACCTTTGTTCTGAAGGTTTCACAGCGCTCTGTTCAGCTCTGGCATTTTGCTGTTAGTGCCCAGAAGAAAGGTGAAGAATGGCCTCCTCTGTCTCTGCTGCTGTGTGGTGAGAGAGGCGCCTGCCAGCAACACCATTCACTGACAGACACAGTGCAGCTTCCCTTCATCTCACTACTTATTAACTTCACAGACAGTCATTGTTTCTAACAAGAATCATCTGTTCAGAAACACAAACACCTTTGTCGAACCAGGCTATGCTTCTCTTTGTATCTGCAACCCCCAAATCTTTTTGAACATTAGAGTCAGTAAGTAAATGTCGTTTAAAGAATGAACGCAGAGCTTTGCCTTGGTGAGATGCTGCTAGCAGCAGCACGGACGTCTTCTTAAAGATACCCTAACTGAATTTAATGAAAACAAATGCTAATGTTGAGGCTTTAAAATGCCAAAGAGTCCACGAACAGTAGCTGACATCACAGTGGCTACTATATACAGCTACAGGTGTGGAGGAATGAGGTTTGATTTAAGCATCCAGGAGCCAAACTGCCATCAAGCCACTTTGAATGCAAAATCATGCATTAAAAAGGAAATCAGCTGTGAAACCGTTTTATAAGATAGGAAGTTCTTTCTGCATGTTAATCAGACCACGGGGATGCACACAGTGAACGTAAACAAAGATCTCCACAGGGCACCTTTAAGCTGCCTCCTATCCAGCCAGTTTTTCAATGACTGCACCCGTCACTCACAGGGAGAAAGGCCAAATACTCAACACCACACTCCCTCTGAACCCACTCACCTGTTTGACGTTGTAACCTGTCTTGGCGCTAGTCTCTATGAACATGACGCTCAGCTCTTTAGCCCTCTGTTCTCCTTCCTCAATTGTGATTTGCCTGTAAATAAAGAGTCATTTCCATCAAAACACTGCAGATTGGAGATAATAATGCACTGTTTACAGAATCTGGACACAAAGCCAAGGCTAATTTTCTCATATTAACATTCATCAAAGACAAAGAGACGCTGCACAGAGACTCACAGTGAAGCCCACTATTAGCAGCTTATTATTTTAGGCTGGTGAGGATACACCAGGCTTGGCTAATGGCCTGAAAATGATTAATTACTTTGTCCTGGGAGAAATTCATAACAGCCAATTTGCATTACATTTTAATGAATCTGGTAGTGATTGTTTGGCTCTCGCTGTGAAACGGAGACTGTGTCAGGTGTCCATTAACACAAACAGAGAGATCAGCGAAGTCCTGCCGACTCCACAGCCCCGACAGTCAGCAGGTTCGTTAAGACGAGCGGCTTAAATCAACCTGCCGCTGCGTTTCTGGGAAAACTAGACCAGTCTGTCCTCACAGAAAGCAATTTTAGGTGTTTACTCCCTTAAAAATTATCAGTCTTTTTACTTCCAACTGGCCTCTTCAAAGCTTCAAACACAGCAGCGTTATATTTAACAGCTTCTCGTCTCCTTCAGTAACATCACGTTTGCACAGAAGAAAGAGATTCGGGGATAGAAATAGAAGTTCCTGCAGTGAGAACAGAAAACATTGCACTGGAGATGTATTTACATAATAACACCACCTGACAGAGTTGCACCAGAGCCTCTGTGACTATTTCTGGATGCATGCATCTGACTTCCAACTTAAACAACATGGTGCCTTAGTCATCATCAGACAGGCAGTTGGAAAGAAAAGTGCACAATGGATGTGGAATATGTGGCATCCTAGCAACATTCACACACACTTGAAAAGCACTACAGATATAATAGAAATGACTGACATCAGCTCTCACTTACAGCACTGATGATCACATCTGCTCAACAATACTGTCACTCATGGTAATCAAATCATTTTAGAAAAAGGACTGATTTGATCATCGTTTCCTCTCTTTCTTTCCTCATTTAAATGAATCAAATACACTTTACCGGACCAGGTGATTCTAACTTTTATTTTCAGTTCCCTAATTTATAAAAGCAGATATTTGTGAATACCAGCAAGGGACATGATTTTTGGAACAGAAAGCTTTCTGGTTTTCTGCTTGTAGTTTGAGTCAAATGGACCAATCACATTTGTGCAGACTTTGGAAGCATGCAGATAGGGATGCAGAGATCCGACGTTTGGATCCAATATCAGTCCGATACTGACTCAAAAAGCAACAACTGATCCATTCAATTCAGTTCTGACATGGTGTGTAGTATATTGGTCTGATTTTCTTCCTTTCTAAAAGGTGTAAATTAGTCATCAGGAACATCCTTAGACACCACGCATCTGTGGCAGTGCACTGTTGCTAGCAGGAGAGCTAACATAGCACGGAGGAAGCTTACAGCAAAGTGTCGACAGTTTGGAGGCATTTCACGCCTTCCACACCAAAAGCTTTTCTTTTTGTATGTTTTCATTCACTTTGGACTTGAACACAAACTTGGACCAAGTGAGTTTATACAACTGAAAGGCTCTGATGACAAGTGCTTTCCTTGTCAACTTCTCTCACTCTCTCATTATGTTTGGTTTAATGTTGTGTTCACACCACATGAGAAGCAAAGTTGCATTACTCACGTGAATACAGGTGCTGGCGTGTTTTTTTGAAACCTATGAAAAATTTGGCGACAGTAAGCTTGTCCTCCATTTCTGATTGTTACTGGTGTCAGGAGAGTCCCCAGTCTGTGGGAGAATCTGAACTGATAGGCTTTCATCAGCAATCTTGGCTGAAATTGAAATTTCTGCATTCACATTTATTCATGTTGTCTGGTGTAAATATGCATCTTTGCACAGACTTTGTATGTAATCTTGTCACGTGAACACTGTATGAACACAGTCTGCATTTGTGTGAACACACAACACCAGTTTTTATTGCATTATTACAGTAACATAACACATTGTTGTCAGTGTTAATAATATTACTTTAATTCACCTGTCTCTTTGTCAGCTCCACTCCTCACATGAGGCAGGTTTATGTTTATGAAGGTTCACTCAAGTGAGAAATACAACTTATTCATTTAACACGGATAGTAACAACTGGATAAAGTTGGATGGGTGCATCCCTACATGAAGGTAAAAAGTTAGTGTAGTGAGCAAGAGGAATATGCCACCACTGAATGTCATCAACTGGTTTTTGTTCTTTTTGTGGCTCGCTGTCTCTTTATTTTCCCATCACCCTCCAACCAGTCGAGGCAGATGGCTGCCCCTCCCTGAGCCTGGCTCAGATGGAGGTCCGTCCTGTTTAAAGAATTGCTGGACAACAAAATAGAGCTTGGAGAAAGATTATTTTATATTTATCAGGGGTCCAGAAACACAACTGTACATACACCAATCAGGCATAACATTATGTCCACCTGCCTAATATTGTGTTGGTCCCCCTTTTGCAGACCATACGCAACAAACTGCGATGCACTGTGTATTCTGACACCTTTCTATCAGACCCAGCATTAACTTCTTCGGCAGTTAGACCTACAGTAGCTCGTCTGTTGGATCGGACCACACGGTCCAGCCTTCGCTCCCCACGTGCATCAGTGAGCCTTGGCTGCCCATGACCCTGTCACCGGTTCACCACTGTTCCTTCCTTGGACCACTTTTGATAGATGCTGACCACTGCAGACCGGGAACACCCCACAAGAGCTGCAGATTTGGAGATGCTCTGACCCAGTCGTCTAGCCATCACAATTTGGCCCTTTTCAAACTCGCTCAAATCCTTACACTTGCCCATTTTTCCTGCTTTTAACACACCACCTAGTGGTGTGTCTACCTTATGTATAAGCATGATATTACATTTCTTCTTTCTGGAAATTATTTCTCTCTTACAAAGCACCTAGGGTTTTTAGTAAATTAAAATGAACCTTCTGAATTAAACTAATCAAACACCAATCTTGTAGCGGAGATATAGAAGAAAAAAAGAAAATACAACAATGTGGTGAGCTGCTTCCTGTCAGCACACCAGGCTCTGCTTGGCTGAGGCTGTCTGGTGCACATTGCACACTAGATTTCTCTGATGCAGAGCTCCTGGGGATGTGCAGCACCTAAACCGCGCATACTTTAACTCCCCTAAGCACTGAGCGCTGTGAAAAGCTCCACCACACATGAATAAACAAACCAACAAACGCAGAGAGAGCCCAGCGCAGAGAGGTGCTCCTCCTGACAATCGTTTCATCACACCACAGCACATCACCACACACAAATCTCTGGTCCTTCTCAAGAAATGCTCAAAAATATCACACACTGCCTTATGTTAACATGTTTTTATAGGTCAAAACAACACATACCTATAAACAGATTAAGGCTGGCACAATATCAGTTAGTTATTGTGGCCAAAATAATTCATGACAATGATAATATAGCAATAACTATAAAAGACTACAAATTCATCCTCAATTTACTTATTGCAGTGTTTTGTTTTGGCCATAGACAAAAAGATGGACGTAGTCTTGTTATGAAGCCTTGAAATCAGCATTTTCACAGTTGCCATACTGGTGTTTTAAAACCGGATCTGCCGAGTGAGGGGAAGATCTGACTGAGAAAATGCACACTCACTGGCTAGCCACTTGTCAGTCACAAGTCGTTAGCCTATGAGCATATCCTGAATAATCCTCCTTTCTGACACTTAGAACAATCATAAGTTATAAAATGGATTTAATATTTAATTCAATATGACCTGAAGTGAGCCACTGAGCCAATAAACTCATCAGGAAAGTGTTTGCAGAGGTCAGGGAGGAGGGCTGTTTCTCCATCGACTTATATCGAACCAGAAGTCGTTTTGCAACCAAATGAGTCGCCCCCTGCTGGCCATTAAAAAGATTTAAGTCACTTCAGCATTGGCTTCACTTTTCAGACCCTGAAGTTACATCCATTTTTCATACTATCTATGAGATTAGCTGATAACTTAGCACCTGATCCCACTCTTGTCCAAAAATGACTCCACAAAACTAACATGGCTGCATCTCTAACACCAGCATTAATATATAAACTTTGCACAAAAAGTAAGGAAATTTGTGTTTGGTCAATTATTTCTTTGTTGTAACAATGCTTCTTGGCACTAAATCTTATACCGTTGGAAAGCCTGTTTATTTCCCTTTAAATGGAGCCACATTTGTAAGGAAAATGCATTTGTGGGTTGAGCAGCAGAGTTGAGTATGTGGGTTCCGCACATGAAGAACTTGACAAATCTTCTCTGCCAAACAGCTTATTCTGCTATTGACTCTGTGCTAAGTTTAGTTACCTAAAGCTAAATTAAAAACTACAACTAGGTGTGGGAAAAAAAATCTTATTTAACTGAAATAAAAACAAAAATTAGACTTCTGGAAAAAAAACTAGATGCAAATGAAATGATATTGTGCACTTTAAAACAAACTAAAATAAAATACAATAAACAGGAAATGTTCTTGGTTCAGGCATCATCAGTTTGGTCAAATTTGTTACTACAACCTGCCTGATGAGGTTTTGGTGGATGTGTTTATTAAGACCTGGGGTGTCTACATGACTGTCAGTCAACTGTCTTCACAAAGTGCTGTTTGCTTTGTAATATACTGTATAATAATACCCATCATGGGGTATTATCTCTTGCATATCCAATAATATGTGCATAAGAAATGACACTATATTTTACTCCACCTAAATTTCCTTTTCAATAAATAAGGATAGGTGGTTAAAATTATGCTGTTTGAAACTGGAACACTAAAAACCTGCAGGGTTTCAAATTTTCTGCACTGATTGAGGCAAATCGCTGTCAGGCTTGTATCCACGGCAATGGGGCTGATTTACCTTTAGGAAGACGCACATTGGGAGAGGACGGTGAGGTGATGTTAATGCACTAAACAGCCTTTACTTCTTTACCACACAACATTTACTGTGAGGTTTTAACTTCCACACAACATTAAGAGAAAAACTAAACTGCAATGCAGCTAAATTACCCACAAATTAAAGAGAAAAAAGGTTCCGTGAGTTTAAGCACTTTCACGGGAGGCACACATTTTTAAAATAGTTTGTAGTTTATTAAACATATTAAGACGTCACCTGAAATTCCAGCAGCTGGAGATGATAAATATATTTCTTACACTGCGTGGGATGATTTATGTGTGTGCATACACTGCTGCAGTCCTGCTGTACCTACGCAGTCTCAGTGTAGCCTGAAACCAGAGCTTTTTTTTTTTTTTCCACCCATTGTTTTTGTGGCCGTGAACCTTTATTGACAGATCCAGTGAGATACATCCTTAAAGTTGCAATCAGCAGCATTTTTCCTGCTTTCCCTTCAGTTACTGACAGGCTGTGAACTCAGACACATGCCAAAGGGAATTTCTCTCTAAGGCTGTGAAAGTGACTGTTATTGCATGCTAAAATAAAACTGACCGTAACAACTGAATTCAATGCAAGAGGAAAACCTCCCATTCAGTAAAGCTTCGTATTTGACAAGTGGAGAAAGAAGGAAGAGGCTTCCTGAGTACTTCTGAATTTAAGTTTCAGCTCTTGTGCTCATCAAGAAATATAAAATCCAAAGCACTCATGTTAACAGGAAACAGGCAAATAGAAACACACTCTTACATTTCGGCAGTTACCATGCTCAAAGTTTAACCTTCAAGTGACTGAGTGGAGACATTCATGAGCACTGTGATATATTTTTAATTGTAAAAATGTTACAATTACAGTAATTGACCCATTGGTGTGGCGAGAATCATGGGAAGCACTGTGAGGTCGTTTATCATTTAGTCAAAACCGGTTGCATTATGACGGCAAAAACTGTGTGATGACTGTTGCTGCCCAGTCAGTACTGGAAACACGATTTGTTCCACGTATTTGCGAAAAGGGCTTCTTCCTGTTCCTTCCCTTCGTCCTTGACACATACAGCCATGGAAAAAAGAAAGTCCGCCCTCTGTTAATTCTAAGGTTTTACATATCAGGACATAATGAAGAATTACCCCGTCCTTACCAGGTCTTAAAATTA
This sequence comes from Paratilapia polleni, assembly GCA_015106735.1. Taxonomy (NCBI): domain Eukaryota; kingdom Metazoa; phylum Chordata; class Actinopteri; order Cichliformes; family Cichlidae; genus Paratilapia; species Paratilapia polleni. The sequence goes on from VUQI01062230.1 coordinate 38,979, forward strand.
GGTGAATACAACCTGAGATGACAACACACATTAAACCATGTCACCGCATTTATTTAATGAAAATAAAGCCATAATGCAAAAGCTGTGTGTCTAAGTCCACCCCATGATTCAATAGCTCATAGAACCACCTTTAACAGCAATAACTTGAAGTAATCATTTTCTGTGTGACTTTATCAGTCTCTCACATTGTTGTGGAGGAATTTTGGCTCACTCTTCTCAAGTTCATTGAGTTTTGTAGGCATTTATTTATGCACAGCTCTCTTAAAGTCCTGAACAGCATTTCACTCAGGTTAAGGTCTGGACTTTGACTGGGTCATTGCAATACCTTGATTCTTCTGTTGTAGATTTGCTGCTGTGCTTGGGATCATTGTCCTGTTGCGCGACTCAGTTTCAGCCAAACATTAGCTGTTGGACAGATGGCCTCACATTTGACTCTAGAATACTTTGGTATACAGAGGACGTCATGGTCGACTCAATGACTGCAAGGTGTCCAGGTCCTGTGGCTGCAGAGCAAGCCCAAATCATCAGCCCTCCACCACCGTGCTGACAGTTGGTCAGATGTACTGTTTGGTTTTCTCCAAATGTGCTGCTGTGCATTATGAACAAACATCTCCACTTTGGTCTCGTCTGTCCAAAGGACATTGTTCCAGAAGTCCTGTGATTTGTTAAGATGCAGCTTTGCAAACCTAAGCTGTGCTGCCATGTTGTTTTTAGAGAGAAGAGGTTTTCTCCTGGAAACCCTTCCAAACAAGCCATACTTGTTCAGTCTTTTCCTAATTGTACTGTCATGACCTTTAACATTTAACCTGCTAACTGAGGCCTGTAGAGTCTGAGATGGAGCTGTTGGGTTTTTTTGCAGTTTCTCTGAGCATTGCACGGTCTGACCTTGGTGTGAATTTCCTGGGACGTCCACTTCTGGGAAGATTGGCAACTGTGTTGAATGTTTTCCATTTGTGAATAATCTTTCTCGCTGTAGAATGAATGGACTAGAAATTGTTTGGAAATGGCCTTATAACTCTTCCCAGACTGTCAGCAGCAATTGTTTCTTTAAGATCATTGCTGATCTCTTTCCTTCTTGGCATTTTGTTAACACACACCTGAATGCTCCAGACCAGCAAACTACCAAAACTTCTGCTTTTATAGAGGTGCTCACACTGCTGATGATCAGTTAATGAAGTGCATCTGAATAGCAGCACCTGGCTGCTAGTTACCCTCTTAATTCCCGTGGAAACAGTAAGGGTGTACTTAGTTTTTCACCCACTGCTTCTGTATTTTGGCTTAGTTTTTGTTAAACGAACAATGACACGGTGTAGTACGTCATGTGCTGCTGTTCATCCAAGGTTGTTTTTACCTAATTTTAAGACCTGCTAAGGACCAGATTATTTGTAATTCAATTGTATTAGAGATCAGGAGTTCGAGTTTCTCTCAGGGTATACTTTTTTCTTGATGTTCTTACCTTTTTCTCGATCGAAATTGTTTTGTTTGTTTCATTTTGTTCTAGTTAATGAAAGGATGATATCAAATGATTCTTCAAATTTCTCTTGTGAGAAAGTCCAACAAGGACATCCAGGTGATGGCAATGTTACATCTCCAGTGTCGGCACAACTCAGTAAAAATTTTGACGTTGTCACCTGACTGCCTATCTAGTCACGGTTAAAAAATAGTCCCAAAATAAAAGTTGAGCGACACTGGAGATAATGTCACCGTCTGTTGGATGTACTTCTTATATAAATCTTTAAAAACTATGTAAAAATATAAAGAGTTCATAAATGACCCTACTTGTTCATTTTACCCACTATAATAACTTGGCTGCATGAGGGTTTGTCTCCCGTCTATATTTTAATACATTTTCATTGGATAAATAAATGAAATGTAGTGGGTAGGTTTAATTTTCGGCACTTCTAAATGACTTCAGACAAAAAGGATATTAAAAAAGGCAGCAACTTTCTAAAAGATTAGCAGGTCATTTTCATTTAGTTTTTCACCTTTTACCATCTGAAATTGATCGCTAGCCTGCATTTTATACACACCAATACATTTCGGAAAAAAAGGACAAAAGTAATTTTATGGTTCAATTCTCCCTTTATTTTCTCCTGTTCACTAATGTATATTTCTGCTCCACGTCCTCTCACCTCTACCCCGTTTCTCTCAGCAGTCCCACTTCAAATCAGTCTCAGCTTTATTAAACACGCCGTCTCATCAGCAGTTTCTCACCAGCACTATGCTGCACCTATACAGTATATACCTTCATACAGAGTATGTATAAAAAACGAATTCCCTCACGCACACAGCTCATGATGCTCAAGTGTCCCTAGAGACTAAAACACTGAAGCAAGCAATAATTTTCTCACTTCAAAGCAGGCAGTCTGACAGGAAGTCTTCCAATAAGAGGCAGCTGAGTCCCACCATAATCACTACAATAATAATAAATATAGTCAGTTTATTCATTAGAATATTTGATAAATGATGTAGCAAACATTAATTTCTCATACCCGTCTTCCTATAGCACTGAGGTGGTATAAATATTCATTCATATGGAGCGTAAGATACAGATTTATTCAGAAAAACACTCCAATATCTAATCTAATGATGGAGTCAGTCTGATGGTTGTATTTGTTCTTATTAGTTCTGCTGGCTTAGGCTGCTGGGGGCTTCCCATGATGCACTGAGCACTTCCTCTTCCTCACTTCCTTTCACTCTCCATGTGTTTATACACCACTTGCATTTAATCATTAGTTATTATTAAACTCTGTCTCTCTCCCATAGTGTGTCTTTTTGTCCTGTCTCCCTCTGCTCTCTTCTGTTTCCCCTCATCCCCAACCGGTCGCAGCAGATGGCTGCCCCTCCCTGAGCCTGGTTCTGCCGGAGGTTTCTTCCTGTTAAAAGGGAGTTTTTCCTTCCCACTGTTGCCAAGTGCTTGCTCATAGGGGGTCGTCTGATTGTTGGGGTTTTCTGTCTAATATCGTAGGGTCTTTACCCTAATATATAAAGCGCCTTGAGGCGACTGTTGTTGTGATTTGGCGCTATATAAATAAAATTGAATTGAATTGAATTGCTGACTGCGACAGACTGGTGACCGGTCCAGGGTGTACCCCACCTTTTGCCCTATGACAGCTGGGATAGGCTCCATACGGCTACAAACATTTCAGAGCAGAAACTGAGGAATGGCTCAGTGGGTCATAGCTACATACCTCTTGTCTGCCAAGTCAGTTTTATTGCCAACGAGCATGATAATGACATCACTTCCTCTCTCTGTTCTCACATCGTCGATCCATTTTGATGTCTGCTGGAATGAATTGACGTCTGTTAAGGGGAAAAAAAAAGAAGACAAAAGGCAAAAAAAAAAAAAATCACAATGCTGGTCATAAACTGACACCAAAATCAAACTACTAACATTTCATCCTGAGTTTTAAACTATGACATGCATGTCGGTGCCCACACAGGTCCCTAAAAGTGAAATCTGTTTGAATATGGTTTTATGAAATGGGAATATTAAACACAACACTTTGATGTTAAAATTCAAAGTTTATGCAGGAAAATTTCTTGGTGTTGTGATTTACGATGACCCATGGAAACAACACACTGACTATAATAAAAAAGGAATAAACTGTAATAAACTATAAGGCTTTGCAGAGAATTCATGGCTCACTTATATGTCCTTACATTTCTTACTGTGCGAAGCTGTGGCTCACTGACCGTTAAAACTGCAATAAATTCAGTTCTTTTTGTTACAAAAAAGACCCACATTAGGAAAGTTCATGATTGTTTATTTATTATAAATTAATGCAAATAATCTTCAAAGCAAAATCAGAGTCCCAGAATGAAAATAATTAATTTATAATTCTCTTTTGGTTTTCAGGTCCACAAAAATATTTTTAAAGGATACAAGTGTGAATGATTTCTTTTTTTTTTTACTTGATTTTGGAGTGTAGGGAGCCTTGATGAGAAGACCAGGTACATACAGCTCTGGAAAAAATTAAGAGACCACTGCAAAATGATCAGTTTCTCTGATTTTGCTATTTATAGGTATATGTTTGAGTAAAATGAACATTTTTGTTTTATTCTATAAACTACTGACAACATAACTCCCAAATTCCAAATATAAATATTTTCATTTAGAACATTTATTTGCAGAAAATGAAAATGCATTGTCCTGCTGGAAAAACCAATCCTCAGAGTTGGGGAACATTGTCAGAGCAGAAGGCAGCAAGTTTTCTTCCAGGATAACCTTGTACTTGGCTTGATTCATGCGAAGAGCCAGGCTGAAGTTTGCAAAAGACCATAAGGATTTGACCATAGCGGACTGGAGTAAAGTCATCTTCTCTGATGAGTCTAATTTCCAGCTTTGTCCAACAGTTGGTCGTCTAATGGTTAGACGGAGACCTGGAGAGGCCTACAAGCCACAATGTCTCGCACCCACTGTGAAATTTGGTGGAGGATCGGTGATGATCTGGGGATGCTTCAGTAAGGCTGGAGTCTGGCAGTTTTGTCTTTGCAAAGACGCATGAATCAAGCCACGTACAAGGTTATCCTGGAAGAAAACTTGCTGCCTTCTGCTCTGACAATGTTCCCCAACTCTGAGGATTGGTTTTTCCAGCAGGACAATGCTCCATGTCACATAGCAAGGTCGATCAAGGTGTGGATGAAGGACCACCA
>VUQI01062231.1:6067-16915 GCA_015106735.1 Paratilapia polleni
AATACTACTGGAATGAAACACAAACCATATTCTGCTGAATGAAGCCAACCACAGGGCAGGCCATAAAGAAAGCTGCAGTCATCTCACGTTTTTACAGAGCAAAAATAAAATTTTTTAATAAATCTTTTAAAAAAAATTTTCCCCCCAAGATTTAGGAAATGAAATTTTAAAACCAGAATGTTTAATCTCATAACCATAGCTCATTTAGGTGTATTATGACTGCTTGTTCACACAAATGAACATCCAGTACTTGTTCATTTATTGCACATAATTATTCAAGCAATTATACAATAAACTGTGAACCACTTTGCATCTTTGACTCCTTAATCTGCTACTGTAGCTTATTTGCATAATATAAATGTAAAACCATTACAGTGAGTATCATGCAGTCCCATATTGAATTATACAGTAAGACACCATTACCAAACATCATTTTCACAGCTTACCATTTTCTCTAGTACTTCAAGGTGAGCACATCAAACACTGCCAAGTTAAATATCAAAATGTATAATAACTACTGCACCTAAACAAATTACTTTATTGATATACACTCATTTTATGAGCTCCTTGCTGCTAATCTGCCAATTTTCATCATCTCATTTTCCAACAAAAACATTTAAATTTTAGCAAAATATTCATATCTATCAATGTAGCTTATTTACCATTAACCTGTGATACTAAAATGTTAAATGTTAAATTCACCTACATCAAGTTCTTGACATGGTTGGTCTTGAACCAAAACAGACATATAGATATAATATGGCAAACTTTTAGATGTTCATTTACACTCACTGGCCACTTTGTTAGGTATACCTTTTCAGCTGCTTGTTAACAGTATCCAATCAATATCTAACCAACCAATCACATGGCAGCAACTCAATGTACTCAATGTATTTAGGCATGTAGACATGATCGAGACAACCTGGTGAAGTTCAAATTTTAAACTTAAACTTAAAATTTAATAACCAAATAACCACTTGTTACAATCAAGGTATGCAGAAGAGCATCTCTGAATGCACCTTGAAGAAGATGGACTACAGCAGCAGAAAACCATACCAGGTGCCGCTCTTGATAGCTAAGAACAGGAAACTGAGGCTACAATTCGCATGGGCTCACCAAAATTGGACAATAGAAGACTGGAAAAACATTGCCTGGTCTAATGCGACATTCAGATGGAGGGTCAGAATTTGGTGAAAACAAGATGAAAGTATGGATCCATCCTGCCTTGTATCATCAGTTCAGGCTGCTGGTGGTGTAATGGTGTCAAGGATATTTTCTTGGCACACTTTGGGTCTCTTAGTGGCCCCTGCCCCAGCCTACTTGAGTATTGTTGTTATTGTTGAGTATTATTGTTGCATTGTTTCCAGCACCTTGTTGAATGTATACCACAAAGAATTAAGGCAGTTCTGAGAGCAAAAGGAGGTCCAACCTGGTACTTGCAAGGTGGACCTAAAGAAGTGGCCAGTGAGTGTATATAGGGTAGGTTATCTTAGCATATCTGCTCTTTTAAAGCAGATAGTAATAGTTCAACTTAAATATATTAACACCTTAAGGCAGCTACATGCACATACTGCTATGTGGATATGAGGAGTCCAAGAAATAAAGCAGTGCAGCTGTTACACCATCACAGAAACTTGTTTTCTTCAACAGATTATATGAAATTATTTCCTGAAAAGGGACTACAATTCGAAAGTTTGTTAGTATAAAATTTGAGTATTGATGATAGTGAGTCCTGGTGGTGGTGACACCATATTAATTGGGCAGCATCTGACTGATGAACTTGATGAACAAATACCCATAGACTGCACTGATTTTCATTGATAAAAGACAAAATTATTAGATTTTTTATTCTAAGTCTTCAAAAATATGTTTTAATAAATTGGAATACTTTATATATAGCCATAGCTGTAATCCATTATCTATGTCTCTTTTTCATTAAGGACAAATTCATAGTAAAAAAAATAAAAAAATAAATAAAATACAGTAGTGGTGGTAGTGGTACTTTTGCTACTGTTATAATCAGTCAGCCTATTGCACAATCTGCTGTAAAAGCTTTCTATCAAGCCTCACAGTGTTTTCATTTCTTATCCCTTACTACTGCTAAAATGAGTGCCAGTACATGCCCCAGATATATTGGACAGTGCAGTTATGAATAGTGTCAGTCTTTTACTGTGACTTCAAAAACCTTCACCATAACTGTGTCCTAAACAAGCTGTCATAACAGTCACTCAGATATACTCCTGCTCTTACATTATGTCGCCACTTATATGTAGTAGATCAAAGGAGGACAGCTAGTGAGTACCAGTGAAGAAAAGTGTCTTTTTTCCTTGCCTTTCTGCTGTCCTTCCCTGGAGATGCCCAGACCCAACCTTACCATCTGCTGGCTCCATCCAGGTGAACAAAAACTCATACTGGCAGATGACCCAAAGCACCTAGTGTTATGAAGATAAGACATTCCCATCTCCGAGCAGTTTTTATTTTTTATTTTTTGTAGGAGATTTGATTATTAATAGAAAGAAATATGACACTTCTATACACAATAACAGCAGCTTTTAAGAACTCTCAGCAAGTATAGATCAGTAGAGGAAAGACAGAGCAGGATGGGAAAAACAGAGTGTGTGTTTAGGAGAGAGAGAGTGAGGGAAAAGTGTGTGGAGGGTCGTTGGAGGAGGTTTCAATGCTTCAGAGAGGTGCCTCATTTTCCAGCACCATCTGTTCCTGGTTCTGTGAGCTGGAAGCCTTGTTTGTGTCAAACACCTCCCACATGCTCCGAGGAGCCAGACACCAACAGCAAGGACTTCATCACCTGTTTCAAACAACTGCACAATGTGACCCGCTGCATTCGTTAACTACTAATCACACCATGTTTGATGATGTTGTTAACCCACTCCTTGAGAGGTTCCCTGCCTCAGGCTTTTTACAAAAGTTACAGGCAGCCCTGAGCAACTGCTAATCTGTGCTTTGGACAATGAAAGGTTTTGATGGAGGGAGAGAGGAGGAGGACCGGATCTATGCTGGAGGCTGGAGTCAATCCTGCTTCCCTCAAGGAGGACAGAAAGATAGAAGGAAGACAGAGGCGCATGAACAAGGCCATGCTCCTCCATTTCAATCAGCTGCTGCTGTCTCACATGGCAGCAGAGCATCCAGAGGGGAGGTGCCGTCATGAATCCTAATTGCTCCCTTTTCGCCACAGTGCAGGGTGTTTCTATGCAAATCTGTCTAGAGAGGTATCCAGTTTATGCAAGACCAACTGTATGAACTGAAATGTGAGCAGGAATCTCACTCAGACAAAAGCCTTGGTGGGGCGATGCAGCTATTATAATTCATTTGGATAAATTATTCATTTTGCACATGGCCCTCCTGAGTGCAGGACAGAGTGCAGTTTCACACATGTAGATGTTTTGACATGTATGTATTCCACTACATCAACGGGCACTGGCCTCAAGTTAAGATATATGGCTTTAATAAGAGTGACGAAGATGCAAAATAATGAGATGTCTGGGAGCAGAGTGCAGACATGTCCACCGAGAGCCAGAGAGAAACTAACATTATTCTTCAGTGTGCAGACTTGTGGCAGTTAGAGCAAATTCTGCCACATTTTTTTACCTTTTATTAATACCCAGTGATGCACATTTGCAACCGATATGCACACACACAGTGGCATATGCATTGCTAGGTAATTCTGTAAGTCCGAGAGTGAGGGCACTGCCCTGCGACCTCACAGTAATTTTGTGCTTTTGGAAAACAAAAAAAGCGGTGAAAGTTAAATTAACTGAGCAACAAAATTGCTACATTAACACCACTGACTGTGAATACATCTTCCATTGCTGATGCTAACATGCCTGTGACAGCATGCTATTGTATCTCACAAAACCACTGCATGTGCGTGTGTGTGTCTGTTCTCACCTATATCGACAATAGCTCATCCGATCTACTTCAAACTTGGCGCGTGCATTGATGGGAACCTCAGTAGCTGCAGTGTCAAGTGTAAAGTCATTATAATGAGTGATGGCCTAATTTTTGGGGTGTTTGTGACCTCGCAATGTTATACTCCTCTGTGCGCTCACAAAAATATGATTCCCAACTGATTCAGAATATCAGATTTTTAGTCATGTTAACCTGTTTGTTGTCACAGATAGAGGACAAATAAAAAATGTTATATTCAATTGTTCTGGCTTGAGGGGAAACATTTTGGTTGCAGTGCTGACATAATGTAGTCTGATCCCCAAATCAGCATGGGGAGTAAGACAAGGTTCTTGGCTTTTGCTTGATCTTGAGTCACTTGTGGTCTAGGTATTTCTAAATCAATGCTATTTTATTGCATGTAGTGCTTTTTTAGTATTGATCCTGAGGGTTCACAATCATGCTATCTGGCATAAGATAATGTTTTCAGCAGGTAGATTGTTAACCATGTTCACTAGTTCAGCGTGTTGTCACATTGCAGGCTTTTGGAGGTATTTGGTCATGAACCACATTTTTTTGACAAATAATGGAACTACAGATAAAGTCAATGAAATAGACTGTATAAAAGATGTACATAGGCACTGTGACTTCACCCGTTGGTTCCAGACTTAGCATCTTGTCTGCCATGGTGCCATGAGCGATAAGTTTTCAGGTAATATTACCTGGCTTGCTTAGCAAGCCCATAAACTGCATGGTTGCAACACACAGGCAGACTGCACATATCTGCTAATTATTGATAATAGACTAATAAAATACTAGATTTTCACTCACCAAAACAGAAGCACAAACTTCTTGGATGGTCTGTATCCACACAGGAAGCCATATTATGCAATTAATGTGTCAAAAGCACCAACACCACAAACACTGTGAATACATTCAGTTCAATTTCTCATATTAGCAGAAATGAGGACTAGCAAATAGCCATCAGCTCCAGCAGTCTATGGACTTATGGGCTGAGTGACTCATTTTGGGTCATAATGAGTAAAAAATTAAGTCCATTTTGTAAATCCTGGACATACTGTGTTTCAAAAAGGATTATCCATGATATGCTCAGTGCCTAACGACTTGTGATTGACAAGTCATTGGGCAATGAGCAAGCAGATTCACAGTCAGATTTGCCTCTCCTCGTCACATCCAGGTTTTCCAGATGGCAATGGTGAAAATGTTAATCTCCAGGCTTCAAAACGGGACTTTAGAAACCATCAAACCATAGCTACATCCACCTTTTATACTGTCTATGATCAGGACGCCTGTCTTTCCAGGTGGCCATGCCCCTAACTCCACTATCCAGATGGATGACTTATAAAATCAAAATCCATAAAGTTGGTTTGAAAGGGGAAACTATGCATAGAGGCTAAATCCTTTTTTTTTTTGTATCAGGCTGAAAATGTGCTTTTTAATGCTGTGAAGCTGGGCATTTTAACACTGGAGTCTATTGGGATTTACTCAGCATTAGACCCAGCTTCAAGTGGCCACTAGAGGAACTGCAGTTATTGGCATTTAACACCTTAGCTTCACTTGCCAGCCCTGGAGGTTCGTCAGGAGATCAGCTGAGGCATGATGATTGAATGTCTTTGAACTGGGAATACCTGTCTAAAAGTTCATCTAATCCAATAGTTTTTATGGTATTTCTGAACCACCCTGCAATTAGATTATTAGCTCGCCCAAGCCTACAGTTCTGTATACTGTAGTAGCCTATACTAACTGTAGCTATTGTTTAATATGAACATGTAAAACCAAACAAACCAAAGATTTGACCAGGTCTGCAGGTGTGTGCTGACTGATGGCCAACCAGAGCTTATAGATCAAACATTACTGTCTTTCACATCTAATGGTATGCATTTCTGTGTTCATTGTGCTGATCAATGAGAGTTGTGAGAAGAATACAATGAAGCCTATCACCATCCCCACCCTTGGTATGTACATAGACATATACAGAAATGCACTCTGACACTTGGCTCTTATTACAAACCCGTCAGTCACAAATGACCATAATCTATACTCTTCTCCCAATGGTTCTCCTGGGATGCTCACTCCCCTCATTTCATTTTTCACATCATCCTCTTTCACTTTATTTCCAGTAATTCAAAGCCACTAAATCCAAATGTGAGTAGACACGGAGCCCTGCTGTTTTGACAAGTTAAATGACTACAGGCAATGATGTGCTTCCCAGCCAGTCTGTAAGCAGCACACGTCGCCAGTCACCGCCTTGCTGTGAGTTTAACAGAAATATGCTCGTGTGTGCGTGGATGTGCATGCTCTTTCAACATGCACGCTGCTCCTTATTCCTGCGGCTGCCCGGCCCTCTGCAGCATCTTTTTGAGGTGAAATTGAAATGGATTGGGTAGCTCAATATTTTATTGACATCAACTTCACAGAATGTTGCTACAGTGACACCGAGGATAATTATTTCACCACAGATTTCTTCCTCCCTGCATTTCTCTCCCTCTCTCTTTCAGCCTTCCTCCAAGCCCTTCCATTCCTGTAGAGAATTAGTTCTGCATAAATTACCCAGTGGAATATTGAATCAGTCTCCAGCCACCAAAGGCGAGTCTGTGTGGCTGATTACCGAGCAGTACACACAACACGCATGCAGACACACACGCAGAAAGAGGAAGAGGGGCCTCTGAGAGAAGAGATGACACCATTGCAGAAAACATGGTAAGGAGGAGGAGAAGGAGGACAAGGGATAGGGTGGAGGGAGGGGGACCAGCCAATCTGGATATGGAGAGTGAAAGCTGTATTAGCCACCCCAGCCACACACTATCTCCTCATTACTTAGTCATTAGCAGGGGCATAGTTTTAAAGGAGAGAGGGATCAATCAATTGTCATGGGTCAATGTTTTGTAGCCTGATTATGAACCTTGGGTGGCTCTGTAAATTAAGCACAGTAATTACTCATGTTAATTACACAAAGTTGGTGGCTACATTGATCTACAAATACGTTTTGAATAATGTAAACGGTATGAGAAGTACAGTCTGTGTTGCACTCAAGGATTAGTATTATATGGGCTGTCAAATTGGCCAGATGATGGAAGCATAAAGGAGGCCTTATGAGTGCTTTGTAATCATTTATTTATTGTACTGTGTATTTACAATGTAAATTACAGAGAAATGATTCAGGTAATTTGGGATAATAGGTATATTGATGTCAATAATCAAATAAAAGTGCCAAATATCACCTTGTATCAGTCTCTCAAATGTAAGGATTAGCCACATCTCTGTGTTTATTTTTACTGTAACTTGAACTGACCAATGTTCAACATATTGAACTTTTCATTGTCCTTGGTGTCTTTCCCGTTGGCTGCCCCTACCTGAGCCTGGTTCCACTGGAGGTCTATTCCTGTTAAACTGGAGTTCTTCCTTCCCACCATCGCCAAGTGCGTGCTTGTAGGGGGCCTGATCGTTGGGGTTCTATCTTTAATATTGTAGGAGCTTTACCTTACAACGCGCCTTGACTGATGCTGTGAGTGGCGCTGTATAAATACAATTAAACTGCACTGAAAATCAATAATGTGAAGACATGTTAGACTTTTCACAATTTTATCTCTTAATAAAATGAATAACCAGTCTGGGGATTGCTGCCACTTTATTATTAATCAGTCCTGCAGATTTGGTGGAAACTGGCAAAGTGCACTATCTGGTCATCACATACCCTATAGATTTATCACATACAGGTGAAAAAGTTGCATAATTCATCCAAGAACCTTTCTCTGAATCTGTCTGTCACAATATAGAACAGTGACAGTAAACAAATCCCTGGATCCCCATTCCTGAGAGAGATGGTTTTTTCTTAGCAGATGTCAGATATTCAACTCCTTCACGGGGAGTACTGAATGTGTGCGGTTGTGTTTCTGCTCATGATTGGACGATTAACTGATGATACTCTATTTCATACACAGTTTTGTACACAGAGATGCTCAAGGGGCACTTTAAAGAGAGATTACTGAGTTGCCCCTCAAGCTGAAAGGCATTGTTAGAAGCAGTCCCTCAAGTGCTTATCTGGATCATTTCTCATGCTCTTTACATATATTTATACCTCAAAAGTATCAGACTATCCTCGAGTCATATTTCTAGATGTCCCCACAGAGACCAAATTCTTTGGGGAACTGTTGTCACCAAAGGCAGATTGAAATAGGGCAGACCTTGTTAAACACTATATTAGAGGTTTAATTAGAGGCCTTCTTAGATTCAGGTGTCAGCAGAGTTAGAAAATGGAAAATCAGATTCAGTCAGGCAATTTTCGCTATCAGTGGTTATAAGCTGACAGAACAATTAATCAACACAAGCATGTTGTGGGAGGAAATTTTCATCAGGAAGTCATCAGTCGCCATCAGCGCCTCAATACCAACGCATCAAACCACGCAGGTTTGTTTTCCGCCTGCTGGAAATGCATTTGGTGCCATCTAGAGGCTGAACTGGCAAGTTCACAAAGAAATTACTGAGAAAACCACATTTTGTCAGAGACACTCTGAAGTATACTGTATATGATATACGAGCCTACCCTGAGGAGATATTCATATTTGGGAAATATTCTCATGCAAACCTGTCACTTCAAACATGAATAGTAAGTGTATGAATGATAAGTAACCCACGATATAAAATATCCATATCATATATATCGCCATGTTGTTATATTTCAGAATATTTAAGAGTACATTAATTCCGTGCAACATGAATCGTCATGTTGTGTGCATTAATGCCATTTTTTTCTCATTTGTCTTATTTCCCTGTCACCAAATAAGCAACTTTCCCAAATTCCAGAGCTGTAATCTAAGCAAAGTTGATAAAATATTTTGCAGGATTGTCCGAGTATTTTATTTTATTTTATTTTATTTATCATACTAACTAAACTCCATTGGAAATAATACTTATTTTCGCCGCTAGGTGTCAGCATACAATTCATACTGGGTGTGCTCGTGCTTCAGTGACTTCTCTTTCCTACTGTTGTTGGGCATATGCCTGCGATGCGTTCATGTACTTCCATAAACTCAGATTTTCTGAGAAATTAGTGATTTAAAAAAAAAGTTTGTCAGAGATACTCTGGAGTATAAATTGAAAAAACAACAAAAAGGCCCAACTTAAAAAAATTTGTCTTTGTTTATTGAAATTACGTCAGCATGCATAGTTTTGGTCACAGATTTTGTGTAATAGGAGCTATTACGCATATTTTTCATTTTTTAAATATTTAAACAGTCAAAAGTATACAGTGACATTTCGGTGAGAGTCGAAGCCGCTTTCTTTCACGTTCCCAGTAGGTTTTGTAAATATGTTGACATTTTAAGGACTAAATGATGAGAGTATGAACATCATTACATTTCAAATAGACCCTGAAGGCAGCACATGCGATGATCAACACATTGCATGCTGCTGGCTGCTAGCATTTCCATAACATGACAGCATGCTGGTTATCCCTATAGTTTAGCACGCCGGAATGAGGACAACATAATAGTTAACTTTCTTGTAATAATATCAACTTAGCTGAAGCAACCAAAAATGGTGAAGGAGCAGTTCAGAGAGACAGATGTGGCCAAAAAAATGTGAGTAAAACCGAGTGAGGAACCCGGCTAACTTGATTAGCTCGCCGGTTAGCCTCACAAGTTGTTTAGGTTGTTAATGTAAAAAGAGTACGGAAGGCTGTAGTGGTGGCCCCTTCAAGCTGTCAGATAATTTATTTGTACTTACGTTAGCTAAATTTGGCTTAGAGTCGAAATTCTTGGTGAACGCATTTAAAAAGGTGACAGCTGAGCAAATATGGTTTATTGCATCTGCATATTAGCAGTTAAAGATTTATGATAAACGCTAGTGTCCCCCTGCGAACATGCTTCAGCCAGTATTTCAGTAAGCGCAGGGTTTTTAGAATAAGTTTATCTTTTAATCACTGCCTGTCACATGTTGGAAAAAGGGATCCCAACAGAAATAAATGCTGCTTACTCTGCCACAAGCAGTCCTGCTGATATGCTGCCTCATGTTATCAAATGAAGATATTAACCACTTGGTTTTCTTTCCTTTACTCTTTGTACTTGTTTACAGAAGCCACATCTGCTTTGGCATGAAATCTGCTGAGCAGATGCGTCAGCAGGCCCACATCCAGGTGGTCAGTAAAAACCTGTACAGCCAGGACACCAAACACACTCCACTGCCCTATGGTGTGTTGGACCACCGTATGGTATGGCATGGAAGACTTTACTACACAAAAAAGAAAAATAAACCAAAAACACTTGGCACATACAATACAGGGCATGTCAATAAAAATGTTTGGGAAGAGTCTAATAAAAGTGAAACGTGTCACTACATTGCTATATGAGCTCGTATTTGAAAGTTAATTTAAAATATTTATTTAGATTTGATTTGTTTTATGGCCCATTTTCCATTTCCATTAAGACATCTCGTCTTTATTCTTCTTCTGTCATACTAAAGATCAAGTTATTTGGGTAATCAAATAATCAGTGGGCCAGAGAGGTGTACTACAAAGTACAAAGTTTTCTTTGTGGTAACGGGCTCAACAAAATCTAAAACCCCAGTCAGCGATAACACATATGGCATGTATCTGCATGCTTATATAAAAAGGGAGCGTTTGATGCCTTATTTCACTCTTCTTCTGCACAAAATTGACTTACTGAGTGCCACCTACTCCAATGAGATGACTGGGTGAAACTTTAACCCTTTATAGGGCACTCATTGAAATACTTGGAAATCCAGAATTTTAAGTCCTACGATGTTATTACTGGACTTTTTTAGTTTTGACACTTTTAAAAAAAAAAAAAAAAAAAAAAAAAAAATTTATTTTTTTATTTAAAAATTTTTTTTTTTTTTTTTTTGTAGTTATTGTTTGAAAATGGGTGCCATTCAGGGAGAAGCATGTGTAAATAATTGGTTTTGCCG
>VUQI01062231.1:18738-42313 GCA_015106735.1 Paratilapia polleni
TCTTGTATTAGTAAAAAAAAAAAAAAAAAAAAAAGAATAATTACTGCAGGGCTGAATGGGTCATGGATGGGACGTTGAGCCGGGTCAGAACGGGGGAGTGTGTGATGGTCAGTTATATATTCAGTTTACACACTCATGTAAACTGAGTTTACTTAAATTCGTTATATTCAGTTTACAGAACTTGTTAGTACTGTAATATTTGCTTTTTTGTCAAATAGAAGCAGTTTCTCTTTTTTTTCTTTTTTTGAAAAGTCCTTTTACATCAGCAGTTTCAAGTTGATTGCGTTCTACCTGCAGAGCAATGACCTTGAAGTTTGTGCTTTTTTTCAGCACTGTCAGTTCCAATAAATGTTTGGACAAAACTATTTGTAAGGTGGTTTCACACTTTTTGCTATTTTGTGAATGTAAGGTCTTAAATATGATCAAAGTGGCCTTAAAAAAGGTCTTAAAAAGTCTTAAATTTGGCTTCCTGAAACCTGCAGACACCCTGATATGGGTGTTCGGTAGGTTATGCATTGGAGCATCATTAACAGTCTTGTCTCCCATTTAATTAATCCTCATACTTCAGCCTTATTTCTCTGATCTCATGCTTCCTGCAGGGCACCAGTGAGAAAGACAGGCCGTGTTTGACATGTGGGAAGAATCTGGCAGATTGTTTAGGACATTATGGCTATCTGGATCTTGAGCTGCCGTGTTTTCATGTTGGCTATTTCAAAGCCACCATAGGAATCTTGCAGGTAAATTCACTGTCTTTTCTCAATGTTAAGAGTATATGGTGTGTACAGAATAAAATATCTTACAATGTTTACATGATATTAGGAGAGTGTACTTTTAAGGAGTGGCAAGGTACATTTTAAAGAGATAATTTGGCAAGACTTTAACAGATATTTAAACACAGATAAAGGGATCGGCTTTCAGTCATAAGGCTCCTGTTGGACATGATGTAATACTTAAAGAGGGTCCCTCTATCTGGAAACTATGAAGAGAAAATTATATTTCCCCTTCAGATGTCACTAGAGTGTCAAAAATAGAACAGGTGTAATATTTTATTTTAGAGAATTTGTCTGCGTTTCAGTTAAATCTTTCTGCAAAAGCAAATGTTTGTATAAATCAATAAAATGAAGTAAACTCAGTTTTTCTCACTTTTGTATGTTGTAAATTTCTCAAGTTATAGATTGCTGTATTCTTAAATGTTAAAGCTGTTGCAGCCATATGTAATGCCTTTCATAATTTAAGCTTGCGTGAGAGACAGTAACTCACCTCCCTCATTCTGATGGAGTACTGTGTTCTGTATCCAGATGATTTGCAAGACATGTTCAAGGATAATGCTGACGAAAGAAGATAAACTACAGTTCATGGATTACTTGAAACGGCCTAACCTGGCCTATCTCCAGAAACGGGGGCTGAAGAAGAAGATCTCTGATAAATGCCGCAAAAGGACAATCTGTCTAAATTGTTCCGCTTTCAATGGTGAGAAAAAAGACATTTGCATTTCAATGCTGACACTATTTAAATGCCACCCTGACTTGACAGTTTGAAAAAGCTAAGTCGTGTGTCTCCTTTACTTTTTAGGACCAGTGAAAAAGTGTGGCCTACTTAAGATCATACATGAGAAGTATAAAACAAACAAGAAGGTGGTGGATCCTTTTGTGTCAGATTTCTTGCAGTCCTTTGATACCGCCATCGAACACAACAAACTGGTAGAGCCACTGCTGACCAGAGCACAGGTGAACTTTTTTACTACTACTTTAAATTTAGAGTAAATTTAGTGTAGGAACAGATGGACCTGATTAAAAAAGCACTGCCCCAGTTATCAAACATGAGTGGCTTAAAGGCAGTATATGGTTCAAAGGTAATTTGGAATTATATATTAAAATACTATTATTCTAGAAGTTTGTAATATTTTACTAAATGAAGAAGGGTTTTGTAGAGAAATCATAGCTGTATGCAAATAATCATCATTCTAAGTACTTAAAGTAAGCTTTAAACAATCCTGTATCCTGCCTTGATTCTGATTCCTTTTCCAGGAAAACCTGAACCCTCTGGTGGTGCTGAACCTGTTCAAGAGGATTCCTCAAGAAGACATCCCTCTGCTGCTGATGAACCCTGAGGCAGGGAAACCCGCGGACCTCATCATCACCCGTCTCCTTGTGCCTCCTCTTTGCATCCGACCGTCTGTGGTCAGCGACCTTAAATCAGGCACCAATGAAGACGACCTCACCATGAAGCTAACAGAGATAATCTTCCTTAATGATGTCATTAAAAAGGTATCTATCACCTCTACAAGAATACAGCAGGGACATTTAAGACTTGGGTGGGTGGAAGAACTATTAATAAGATGTTGACCTTTACCAGAGACAAATATCATCAATTCAGACTGTACAATAAAGCCAGAGGACATTTCTGCCAAAGTAATATTCTCTTATAATCGAGTATTACCCTAAATTGGGAAATCTTTCTTCTCCACCTTCAAACCTCATTTAGTACGCATGGTTTGTAAATTGGAATGGTCAGTAAATTCTTAGTGTTGTGCATTGAGGTGAAAATGACCAATCAGTGTGAAAAAGTCTGTCTGTAATGCAGTTATCAAATGTCCTATTTTTCATGGAGATATCCCACTCTAACAAACGCTTGTCATCTAGCATCGTATGACGGGGGCAAAAACCCAGATGATCATGGAAGACTGGGACTTCCTCCAACTGCAGTGTGCCCTTTACATCAACAGTGAACTTTCTGGTATCCCCCTCAATATGGCACCTAAAAAGTGGACTAGAGGCTTTGTGCAGAGGCTCAAGGGAAAGCAAGGTATAGTGTGTAATAAAATCTAGGCTAATTTAGCAACATTTAATTTTGTTTGCACTTTTTTGGCACTTGGCAGATATTCTCTTTTTTATGCTGTTTGTACATCACAATTGACAAATGAAGAATTTCAATATCCGACTGGCTGATTTATCTACTGTAATGGGGACTCAGGTCGATTCAGAGGAAACCTCTCTGGGAAAAGAGTGGACTTCTCTGGCAGAACTGTCATTTCTCCAGACCCAAACCTGAGGATCGATGAGGTGGCTGTCCCTGTGCATGTGGCCAAAATCCTGACGTACCCAGAGAGGGTAACACTTGCTCCATGACTACCAAAAATAACACTAAACAACCATTTTGATTTCAATACTTAATACAGCATCTAAATTTGGTTTATGTTAAGGTAAACAAAGCCAATCTGGACCTAATGAGGAAACTGGTCCGCAATGGTCCTGACGTTCACCCCGGAGCCAACTTCATTCAGAACAGACACACTCAGATGAAAAGGTGAGGCTTATTGCTTTGGATTTATTTTACAACATAATCTGTTGTATACTCTCTGTTATAATTGCCTTTTGACCATAGATGTTTAAAATATCCAAATTTTTCTATTGGGCTGTACAGCTGAGGTTCACTATGTTTTATTTTTTTATCTAATGATGTTCCTCATTGGGCCCCTTCACACTGACACGATGGAAAAACTGCAAAAACAGTAATAATGTAATTTATGAACATATGAGTAAAATTTGGTTTGACATGAGAAAGTATTGAAAAGAACTAAACTCTTT
Source organism: Paratilapia polleni (assembly GCA_015106735.1). NCBI lineage: Eukaryota > Metazoa > Chordata > Actinopteri > Cichliformes > Cichlidae > Paratilapia > Paratilapia polleni. The sequence goes on from VUQI01062231.1 coordinate 22,326, forward strand.
GTTTCAGTTTAGCCGCCTGTGGGGTAAGGAGTTTTTTGAACTAGAAAGAACAGATGTTACATCTAAAGTTTTGGCTTATAAAGGGCTTGAAGAGATTCAAGATCTGTATCTTCCAGACTCTGTTATCATATCCTTTGAAGAACTGAGGCATAAAATTAATTTGAATAGAAAACTTTTGTTTGATAACTACAGCTGAGAAATTTTCCTGCAGCCCATAAACTCAGCATAATTCACTAAAAAGACTGCAACAAATACCTTAAAATAATGATGAGAAAGGATGTGTATATAATATATATACATTCACTGCCCACTTTGTTAGGTTCACTTGTTCAGCTGCTCATTAATCAGCCAATCACATGGCAGCAGCTCAATGCATTTAGACATGTACAGTTCTTAACAAATTTATTAGACCACCTGTCATAAAAACGAGAAAGACCATCCAGCATCACAAAGTGCTTTAATGCAGCCTCTTTCCTTTTCAGTGAGTTATCCACGTTTTACCATTTTGAACTGCAGTGAGGAATTTCAAACTGAATTCACGTTTTTATACCCAAATTTGAGCACATGGCATGCTGGACTTCTTTGAGAAGTTAGAAATTAATCAAGCATAACATTCAACCACTAAAACTACTTTTTGTGTTCAGGAATGCAAGTAAATAACTGTAATTTGGCATCTTAATCAAAAAAATTATAATGTGTGAGTATTTACTGCTGATCAGCTGGGATTTTCCTACACAACCACCTTTAGGGTTTACAGAGAATGGTCCGAAAAAGAGAAAATATCAAGTGAGTGGCAGTTCTCTGGTTTGAACTTCAGCAGGTCGTCTACATGCCTAAATGCAATGAGTTTCTGCCATGCGATTGGTTGATTTGATATATGCCTTGACTCTTTCCCCCATAAAGGCAACATTTGATGACCTCCCATGCATCCTTAATGACGGGTTTTGACACCTCAGTGTATATCAATAAAGACGTGGTTTGACGACCATTAGAATAGGTTCTGGGTTTTTCCAAGGGTAGCCCTAGTAAGTTGTATAGGCAGAGATCACCCTCACTAACGTCTGATGCACACCTGGTCATTTTGTTCTGGAAGCAGGCCTGAAATATTCAATTCAATTCAATTTCAATTCAATTCAGTTCAATTCAATTTTATTTATATAGCGCCAAATCACAACAACAGTCGCCTCAAGGCGCTTTATATTTTAGAGTAAAGACCCTACAATATTGTAGGTGCTCTGAGCATCTCAGTGCTCTCGGATGAGCAGAGATATTGATAATGTCACCCCTAAAGGAAGCTGTTGAGGGCAGACGTGTAGCTTGTGAAGGAAAAAAAAAAAAAGCTTTTTTTAATCTAACTATGTCGCATTTATGAGTTCTGGCCTGTCATTCTATACAGTTTTTATGTCCCAGTGACCAACTGCCCAAATAACTGCCTGCAGGCATTTCCAAGATGGCTGCTAGTTAACAAGACTTCTAGAAGGACTTTCCTCTGATTTCTCTGTTATGCCCCATCAATGGGTAGCCAATACACAACATGAAAGGCATCCATCATCCCCAGCCCAAGCAGCCACAAGAATCACTTGTTAAAGTTCATATGCCTTGTATTTATTGATCAACAGATCCACAAAAGCAGGAGCTGAAATTAACATCGGGGGAACCAAGGTCAAAACAACAAACAAACCTACCGAAAGAACTACAACCAAGATAACCAAAATACATCAATTTACCTCCCTAACTAACTAACATAAATATGCAAAAACTGTTCAAAATAAAAGGCAGTCCCTTCATCATGTCCTAACCTACACATGTGGCAGGTTGGATCAGAGAAAGAGTGGATGAGTCCTCTCTAGATGCTGGCCATCTTGGCTCTCTATGTAGGGTGTGGTAAGCCAATGATTGGCGGGAGCCAATCATCTTCTGCCACACCAATTACTTGCACATTCCAATTAGCACAATTTTACTGAATCCTTCCTAAGACACAGCATGCAAACCTTTTTATAAAAGGAAAGAAAAACACACCGCGTGAACTAAATGATAAAAATATGACAGCAGTCGTAACACTCTCCAACATGTCTCAAAGAAATTATTAGTCATCTGCTGCACTAACAAGCCCATGCACTGTTGACTGTCTTGATTTTTAACCTGACACTATTACTAATGCTAAAAAATCTGGACATGATTATTATTAAATATGTATGTTCTTCATATGATGATTAATATCTCTGTGAAACCTATCATTTCTGGCCAGTAATTAATTTTATGCGAATTCCATAGAAAAACCCAGTAGCTACTGTTGATTTTGCAAGATGATGCACCATTTTACTTAATTATGATTAAGTAATTACAAAGATATTATAGCACAGAGTAAGTTGGTGGTAGAACTTTTTACATCTATATTTTGGGACAATATCAGCAAACTTTTTAAGTGGCTTTCATCCGATTTAACTGATAATTCTATACCTGCAGTTTGTTATGTCCTGCCTCATTTAAATAATGCCTCAAAATAACTGCTCAAATATGTACTCAGAGGCATTTAAAGATGGCTGCCAAGTGGTGAGACCTGATTCTAGAAGATAATTAGTAATCAGTGAATAGTGATTAGCACTATGTTGCTCACCAGCTGTTTCAGATTTAATCAAGCGACTTGTGAAGAAACTGATCAGTGTGTAAATCCACTGAACTCATCATTACAAAATGATTCATTCATAAATGTCTCAGACTGTTCTTAAATAATTAATTATTATGTACTCTATTGCGAAATCCTCAGAGTTTCATAGTTATTAAGTGAAAATGAGAAAGGTTTATCTTTTAGGAGCTCTAATGATCTTATCTGCTTTTCATGGGTTACTGCTTGGAATAAACTGGAACTCACCTGGAATTATCCCCTCGAAATCATCGAAGGGGTTGTCCATAAACATCCCAGTGGCAGTGGCCTCGTCCCTTCCCAGTTTGTTCTCCACAATGATAGTGTAGTTTCCATTGTTGATGTGGGTTGGCTTGTCAAGGAAGAGACAACCGTGCTTCACTGATCCATCACCTGAATCTACGATGGGCTGTGTGTATATGTATTTGGTCTCATTTAATTTTTTGCCATTGTACAGCCAGGTGATGTTTGGTTCAGGATTGCCATCCACAGCAAAAGGAAAACACCAGTGATGCTGCTGCACAGCATCGTTCAGGAAGATTATTCTGACTGGAACTGTAGGGAGACAACAGTTTTTGGGTTTGAGTTTGTGGGTGGTTAGAGAAGTAGTAGAGTGCAGAAGTAAATGAGTTTCTAAAGAATTCCTGAGATCCAAGCTGGTTATCTTGTCCTGGTGGTTTAACCTATTTTTAAACAGGAAAGTCAAGTGAGAAAGTGGCAAGATAGTTTTGGGAAAGTTCAGTGAGAATATCTACACTATTCTCATGTTTGTACGGTGCCTTTGAAGGTAATACCAGCAGACAGTTAACTTAGCTCAGTTCCTAAGCTAACAACATCCACCTACTGCAACTGACTAGTTGTTTCCACCCATTTCCACTCTTTCTGCTAAGCAATCTTCTTATCTACCTCTCAGCTACAGCTACAGCTATTAGTCAATTACCAATAACTGGCCAAATTGAATGATTTTAGGTGTTTGGGGTTAAATATATTCTGGTTTTGAGGCTGACTTAACAAAGTAGGATGTTTGAAGGCACTACACTGGGCTTTTGGAAACACTCTGCCATAACATATTTACATTACATAGACAAAATGATTGGTCAGTTAAAGATTAACCAATGAAACAAATCATCACTTGCACCCATAGACTGTATATAAAAAACAGCAAAGCTTCTGCATCTGAAAGTATAGCCAATGCAGAGGTGCATCAAATCGGCATGCTTTCTAATGGTTAGCAGGGGGCAACTTCTCTGGTTGCATAAAGAAGTCAAATTTTGTAGTCTACGATTAAAAGACCCTACTGCTCACTTAAATCATTACCTTAATAAACATTTTACTGATGAGTTTAAGGCCTAAATCATTTCAAGTTTTATTAATAGATAGTCTTATTTAATAGATAATCATAATCATCTTGTAAAATATAGTACCACGTTGAGAAAAATAAACAGTACAGCAGAGTATGGCTTAGGGTGTGTCTACTTTGAGAAAACAGGGACACGCCACACTCACATGGCAGCAACATGTCAATCAAAGTCAGATCCAGCCCTCGCTGTTAAAAATAAAACAAGGTGCTCAACTTGTGGCTGTGTCCATCTTTTATATACAGTCTATGCTTGCAACTTTGCCCATACTAAGCAAGTTCTCCCAGTAACATAGTATATATACCCATAGACACACTTTATAGGACACTTTAATGTATTTGAGTATTTTTTTACTGGTAGTTGCCAATAAGTCAAATAATAATTATCTATATGGTCAATCCTGCATGCCATGATTTTATGCTGAATGTGCATCTCGCTCATACATAACATAAAGCATGTCAAGTGCTCTATAGGTTACCCCAGAGTATCCATGAATCAATGTTCTCCATCTGCACTTCAAACCTGTGCTGACCTGCTATGAATAATGAAATCCTGGTCGTTGTCATGCCCCTGACCACAAAAACTACCTGGAAGCTCTTCTAGACATAAAGTTACAGGAAATGGCCTTGTTTAGATCGAACACAACTCGAGTGAAGAGACCCCTCAGTCTGCACGAGCCATTCTGCTGCTCTTAACCCATGACCCAGCCCCAGAAAGTGCTGCGCTAAGGGGATACCGAGGCATTTGTCTCTTTACTCAGGGCTCGCTAAAGTCCGTTACACAGAGTGAAAATTAGTGCTATTTATCACATTTAACTAATCATCCATTAGCGACCTCTGCTAATCTTACACAAGCAATTTCACTCCAGGGGTGAAAAGGAAGGCTAGAATTATGTTTAATGAGCCTGCCAGTTCTCAGACTCCATTGCAGAATTAGACAATGAACATTTTGAAATGTGGCAAACATACTAAATGATTTCTGGCCCCAGTCCAGGCAGAGTCACTGCTAACTGGATGCTTTGCATGCAAAAACTTTTGTGATAGTAGATGTTGATGAAAAATTATGCTTTTCTTTCACCTTTTCAAATTTAAAGTTTAAAAATGACTTTGCAAAAAAAAGCATAATTTAGAAAAGCTCTTTTATGAAAGGGAAACCACATGAGCACCATGAATCAATGGTACAGAGAGCCACTCAGCAGTAAACACCCACTGTTCTGGGAGGTAATTAAGAATAATTAAAGGCCTAGCGGTTAACGAGTGTCCGTCCACCAGGGGGGCTGATGTTGATAGATTAGCTGCACTAACGCATTTACAGACTGCCAATCACTGCGGATGAAGCGGTTTTCCGGAGTAGGAGGGAAAAGTCCATTAGCACAGGCTCAAATCAGATCTTAGCACGGGTTATCAGCCCCATTTTCCTGATGTTCATTATCTGTCCCTTGATGCTCGTGCATTTGGCCTCAGCTGATTGGCGCCCCCGCTCTTTTTGGCTTTATTTTCTAATGAGTGTCACTGAGTTGGTGATATATGATATCGTTTGGGCAGTTTTGTCAGTAATGTATCACTAATGCATCTGACTCTGTCTTCAGCGGGACCGCTGGGTGCTGCCATTCCTCGCTGTTCAACTTCCAGATGCACTAATGCATCCGAAAAGAGAAAACAACAGTAAACCTCCTGGGTCAAGCTGCAGCTGTAATTTAAAAGTACACGAGGTGAAGGAGTTCTTTAAGAGCAAGGTGAGGTGAGTTCACTTTCTTTTGTCCTCTCATTGTATCCCTGCATTAAATAGCAAGCCATACCTGCTGCACTTCACTTATACTATTTTAACACTTCTCACCAGTCGCCAGAGTGAGTGGCAGGTGACAGAGAGCTCCATTAGAAGCATGGTGGGTACATACTTGTATTTGTAGAGGGGGCATTTAGAAGAAATCAGTGCAGTGCATTTTTCCTTTCTCTGGCTGTCCACCCTGCCTGCACTAGAAAATGGCCCCAGTGTGCTCTCGCCCTAACCTCCATTAAGCCCGACGATTTGTATTGAGCCTGTGAGCTTTCAGGAGCGCGGTTTTATTTTGCAGGCACTTACACTCAATGTCCAATTGCACCATCCTCTCCCCTGGCCCAGCTTGGTTCTCGGCCTCACAAGTCAGGTTGTGCAGGTTGTCCTTGTAGGAAACGTTGGTGAGGTAAAGGACCAGCTCCAATGTGGAGCCCCAGATTCTCTCCTGCAGCCGCCACCAGCACACACACACACACACACACACACACAGAGCAGACAAGGTGTTTAACTACATATACATCGCTTAGAGGTATACACGTTAGAGGGATGAAATAGGACCCAATTTACTCAACTATAGATCAATAGATTACAGAGCTCATTGAGCTACATTAAGCTCAATGTAGCTGATCTAATGCGCTTTACAGCACAAAAGAAATGTTACCACAGAGTAAAATAAAAACAGATCTTATGCAAAATAGTGTAAAAGTTTTTGGTAGTTTAAATAAAAACTAGACATTGGAAACAAACAAAAGTCATATTATGAATAATATTGTACACTTAAAAAACTAACTCACTAAAATAAAATAAAAATGTACAGGAAATGTCAACACAATCAGCCAGATTAGGCTTTGTTGCATGTTTATTGAGTTATTGTACCCTTCTGAACTTCATAAATCATACAACCTGACAGAAAACCATGCGTATTTTAATAACTTAAACAACAAAAGCTAAACATTTATACAATAAAACCTAAACTGAAATGAGCAAACCCACTCTGGAAACTAACTGAAATTAAAATCAACTGAAGACAATTTTTTAAAAAACTAAATAAAAATAAAAACTGATGAAAAATACATTTCTTATAACTCAGCTCCACAGAGCTCTGATCTGAGCATCATCCAATTCATCTGGGATTATATGAAGAGAAAGAACCAACTAAGATGGCCTAAAAAAAACTGTGCAGAGTAAACAGAGGAGATGATGGTGTTTAAAGTCAAAGGTTTGTTTTTCTTATTGCTGCACTTGCATGAAATTAAATGATACATTCAGAAAAACTAATTTTGCACTCTTTTAAATATGTTACATAGACATAGGCTGAAAAGTCTTAACTACCTGGGTAAAGAAGTGAGAGTGGAGGTGTTCAGTTTGCCATCTCACATTGGGAGTAGGACTTCCTGTCACCTGACACGCGAATGTAAGGTCGCCTCCTTCTAGAATCTTATCCTGTGAGGAGATAATATTCACCTCAGGCAGACCTGAGAGTGCAGAGAAGACAGCATGAGAGCACATAGCAATAAACACAGGTTGCTGTTGTGATGGTACAACTAAGTATAGAGGTGAAATCCTTTTTTTTTCTTCAAAGCTCTTTAGAAAAACAGCACAGGGCCAAAATCTCTCATATGTTTCCTGGCAACAAGAAGTTTCTGCTGTATGTGATTAGAGCAACAATATTGAGCCAATTTCTTCCCCGCATTTCGGTGCACCTGCTTTTTGCAGGCTTTTATATCCCGAACAGGAATAAAAACATATTATTATTTTTCAAGCCAATTTGGTATAGATAAGTCATTTCAAATATTGATTACAAGACATGATTAAGATTAAAAATGTTAGAATATAAATGTCCACAACATGGTTTAAGAAATTAAAAACAAACAAACAAACACCCACTTGGACTTCATAGAGGCCAAAATTTATGAGCCTGACTGCTTTGACTGACCATTGACTCACACAGCCAACTATAGCTTTTTTTATGTAATTACCTGACAATAATAGGGTTTGCTGGGATGGGTAGACTGTCCAAGAAGCTTGTGTTTCAGTTTTGTTGAGGGAAATTCAAGTATTTTATTAGTCTGTTACTTAGCACTAACTAGCAGGCTTGTGTGCCTGCACAATGTGCTCATACAGTCTATGGAGGCAGTGTAAATATGGTGACTCCTAACTCTAAAAAACTGTGATGGTGATGGCAATAAAGCAAAAGTGGAGGCTTCAAAATGCAGAGTCCAGAAACCAATGGGTGACATCTTCAAGTCCATCTTTTATTTACAGTCTATGGCACAGCCAGAGCATATAAGGAAATCTGTGCTGAGCTGATGTCAGCTCAGGCAGAAGGATAGAAAATCGCGCATTTAGAGCTTTTGGCTCACAGGGATTAACTGTACACAAGCTGAAAACATTGTTTGAAAATTCAGTGATGTTTAACACTATATACATGAGAAAGAAAAAAAACCATTATAGGTTCCTTTTACCCACAGGACAAAATAGATTGCCACTCAATTTGCAGCATATGTACACATGAGGCTACATATCACATGTGTTGCAATCAGCATATTGTACCATGACAGGCCTAAAAACTACTTGTGAAGTCACAAAACCTGTTGGTTTGTGTTAAATCATAATGAATTTTGGTGTACAACTCAAAAGCTTAGCACTAAGAAGTACTGGTATCAAACCCTGTACATGCATCTTTCTCAACAGTAAAACATCACAAGCTCAGAGATCAGAATGAAAAATAAACTCACTGCAGTTATCTATCACCAAAGAGCTGAGGGGTACTTTCTCGTCGTTGGACAAACAAAACAACATTTGGTTATCCAGGTCACCACGTTCGTCACTCTGCCACTGCTGCAGCCAGTAGAGGTCACATGAGCAAATGAGTGGGTTGTCTCTCAAAATGCTGAAAAGAGAGAAATCAGCTTAGTGGGTGACAAGTGTTTGACTGTCAAACAGAGAAATGGACAAACAATGATTTTTAATTATGAGACGTGTCTCATAAAATGTGCTGTCTTTATGTAAACAGTTTTAACTCACTATAACACACAAACTAATCTCAAAGCGTTTCCTTTGAAAACTTCTAATATCAATCTATGACTGGACATGGAAATAACTGATACAATACAAATCTTTGAAGAATTTTACCTTTAGCTAGAAAATAACCATTCATACAATAGTGATGACTCTACTTTTCTTTTTGCTTTCAGAAACCTTATAAGCTATAAGCAATGGTAAGGTTTTGCCACCACGTGCTGAAAGAATACCATCAATCATCAAACACCCCTGTCCTTGGAGAATAAAAAGCTAGCAGCAAAAACATATTTGATCTAACTTCACATCAGAAACCACCAGGAACAGCACCGGACTGTGAGGTCACTATGGTCTGAAGTGCTGGTCACATGACCATTTTATTATACAGGGCTGTTGCTAGTCAGGGGTGACATGCAGTCCAATTTGATCTGAAGCAGGCAGGATCAGTAAAAATCTGCATAACAACCTTTAAAACATCTTAAAGTTTTTCTTTTAGTGTGAGGAAGTAAATACTAAAAGTGTTTACATTTAATAAACAATCCATTTATAAAACAGGTGTATTAAGAAAAATAAGTGTAATTTTCTACGTTCAGTCAGTACTATGTTGTTATAAGAAACATTTCAGAATACATCCTCGTGTTACCCGGCTTTCCTCAGTAATGGCTTTGTCACCAATGCCTCTTTTCCAGTTCCATGCTTCTCCAGCACCAGACAGGTGCAGCTAGCGAAAAGCTGGCACGGATACATCACCACAAAATTCTGGACCCGATGTGAAACCACTGTTGACAGTGGCTTTGGGTGGATATCCGCAGACTCTGTCCACCATGACTTTTTTTCCCCACTTGAATTACCCCAACTTTTGCTACATGATTCTACGTAGTGTTGTCAAAATGTAGGCTGGTTGTCAAAATGCACCCTGTACCAGCTCCAGCACTGCATCATTGGAAAATAGGTATAAGAAGGCTGTATAAATAACAATGATTCAGACTTCTGACACAAAGGTTCCTGGTGCAAAGTATAATCAAATGTCCAAAGATTATGACCTCCTTCTCTGCTGCTGTCACGCTTTGCAAAGCCATCCAGTGGGTCGGTACCAGCAATCAGTATAGTTAGGTTTTCTTCCAAATGCACTGTACTTTTATCCAGAAAGTTCAAGTCGGGTACATTGAAGTAGAAGAAAAGCAATGGAAAATATTTGAATTTTTTTAGTTTGGATTTTTGTAGTTTTACATCAGCAAGACAATGTGACCAACTCACTGTAGACACACTGTGTGGATAGAGAGCTGAGGTCAACTATGAGGCTAACCACAAGTGTTTGTAAAGCTTTGTCATGTGTTGGCAGTAATGGGCATATTTTCCATGCGGTCTGCTGCTGCAGACAAGTTGCTTAGCCAAGATGGACCTTTGAAAATGATTATATTTGGCCCTTTTATTACAGTACTAGCTTTTAAACCAAATTTAAAATTGTTTAAATGACAAAGTGTATTCTTATTGTGAATTTAAAAGACACTCACAGGTTAAGCAGAGGTAAAAAATGAAACACCCTCCAGCTGATGTGCTCCAGAGAGTTTGATACCAGGTTTCTGTGAAACAAAGAGAGAAGATAAATGATATTTTGAACATTTGTTAATTTCACTTGATATACAGTCATTAAATCATAATCTTTTACATGTGACGTCTTTGCTGTGTCTGCATTTTACCTTTCCAGTAGCACAGACAGACAATAAGGTAACAGCACCTTGACAGTGTATTTGAAATTAGTTGTCCTATTGTGCCATCTGTTCAAATGTTGCTTTGAGAAGGAGCGCGTTTCCAAAAAACAAACAAAAACAATGCTATTATCAGCTGAAATAAAGGAAAGATTCAAGTAAATATCTTATTTTTCTTTGTAGTCATCGGGTCCTGTTTTGCAGTTGAGTCACGCTGTGATTTGATTGCTCACTTTCAGAACAATGTGTACCTGCCTTGAATTACACTCAGTGGAAAACGTTAATGCATCCAAATGGGCCCTGATCAATTACCTTGGCAAGTATTCACACCAACCGAGAAGCCACATTCACAAGCACCCGTGGCACACCTCTCAGTGTTTGCTTAGAGTTCAGTACATTAGGTGATTAGTCCAGACTCACAAACACTTCTGCGTTGAGGGACGCGGCCCAGCAGTAATTCTTTGGAGTGAAATACACTGAAGAATAACATATGGAGAAAAAACATTTCCCGTTTACTGGAGAAATGTTTGAATTCTTATTGTGTGCTAGTACGTCAACAGCGGAGAAACCAAATACTCCGCTCTATTAGTGAATGGCTCTAGCAATGGGAGTGAGGAAGTCTGCTGAGCCACCACTTTGGTCCAGATGAAAATATCTCAACTACTATATGGATTCTTTGGTGATCCTGATTTGTGTGTCTCACTGACATCACACAGAGCCAAGAATAGAAATAACAGTTTCAAACCAAGCATTTAGAGCAGTCTAAAGCCTGGACTTTTGGTTTACAGGGATTACTTGTACACGTACTGATCTCATCCACCATTGTAACAGCACATATATGACATAAAATAAACAAAAGCATAACAGACCCAAACTTCAACTTGAACTTCAGCACATTAGCATTGTCACTGTGTAGAGCTTTAGATTTAGCACAAATCATTGTGCCTCACACTGCGTATATGTCACTTTGGTGTTAGCTGGTTTCTAACTCAAACATAATGTCTACAGCATCCTCTATGTCATTATTTTACACTGGAAAACTAAGTTACATTTTTCTGAAAGCACAGCGAATCCAATCTCAAATGCAGGAATGGGAATCTTTTTCATCTTTACCCTCCCTCCCTAGTACATCCCTACAGATTTGCTTGCAAAGGAGTAGATGCTCTTGTCTTGTTCATCTTTTTAAGATTTCAAAACATTTGAATGCAAATATAGTGATGAATCAAATCATATTGTCAGGCTATGATAATAACAATGTGATAGAATGCTACATATCCTTTAGTCAATCCTCTCAGGCCACTTGAATATCATCACAAATGATCCTCAGACTTCCCAGGAACCAGGCTGTAAATAAACCTCCCTCTGAAGATGACAAAAAGCCACACTGGGGAGCATGCACATGGAAACCAATACATAATCACTCTGACAGGGTCAAGGGTTCAATTATTTGTTTTCCTTGCCCCCGAAAGTTCATGTCAGATGTGTTAGCCATTGGGGCTTATCCATTACCAAGCTCGATTCCTCCTCTGGTCCAGAGGGGGAGAGCAGAGTCGGGAACAGCAGCTCATTCTCTTTTTGGAATTTATAAGAACATTTTTTACAAAATAAATTTTTTTCTGTACGTATAACGATGGGAGCAGGAAGAGAGAAAAGAAAGCGGTCGGCACTCATGGAGCCTCCCTGCTCATTGCTTAGTTTGGTTGCAGTCACTCTGCCTTAATCTCAGAAATACATCTGTCACACAGAAAGCCCTATACTCCACCCAGCCCCACTCCCTCCACAGTGAAATATTGATTAAGTGATAATGGACCCTTAGTGGAGTGTATTTATTATGCATCAGTTGTCGATAATCCGCCAAAGTGAGCGAGTAAAAGGTGACTGGTGGATGTCTTCTCCAATTTCTTGAGCTCACCCTGCCTGCCTCACCACCACCACCACCACCACCCCTCCATCTCTGGTCCTCGAAACCCGGCTTGTCTTTCAGATAAACAACATTGGACATGTTGCACACAGTCAGTAAAGCAATGAGGACAAGATGGTGGTGATAAGGGTCACCTGCTGATGAATGGACAGATTTGATGGTTTCAGTCGATAAGGCTTCCTGGTTTTATTTATTGTTGGGAATGGACTGTGTAGCCAAAATGTTTGGAAATAAAAAGACTGAACAAATAATATGATGCAACAGATTGAAGAGGTTGTAATTAATTATGAGGTTTCTTGCTAATTTGTTTTGGTGGTGGTTATAATTGGATAGAACTTTACAATCACATGACAGCTGCAGACATGCAGCAAAAAAAAAAAAAAAAGAAAGAAAAAAATCTTGTTTTTTATCTGTAATAATTGACTTTAGAACTGCAACTATGAACTATTTTCACTATTGATCTGTATGATACTTAATTTTCTGCTAATCAATGATAATAAATCCACATATTAGGGAAACCTGAACCAATATATTAATTTTATATTGCGCATATGCAGACATCTAAATTAAAGATTGCCATATATAATAAACAACCATATACATAATACGTATTTAATAAGATGTATCAACAAATAAAAATAATTTATGGTTTAATGTGGTTCTAAAATTATTTACCAGATTGGAGGATACAGCTCTTTGAATCTCATGTGACATGTGCAATATTAAAGAGCTGGCTGAGCACTGACTGACAGCGACAAACAGGCTGACCCACCCACAGGTCAAAATACGACAAGGGGAACACAATCCTTCCATATCAATAAGGACACTTACACATACTGGAGCTTGAGGTTGTTTTGGAAGGCGTAGGCAGAGATGAACCTCAGCTTGCAAAACGTGACCGTGCTGGAGAGGACGAGAAATAATAATAATAAACATGAAATAATAAACATGAAAAAGCAAGTTTTTCTTTGTTGGAAAGGAAACCACTGTAAATCTTGTTAAATAATTGTGAATCTGTCTGACTTTTATCCAGCCATCCATTTTCTTAACCTCTTATACAGTTCAGGGTTGCACGGGGGGCTGGAGCCTATCCCAGCTGTCATACGGCGACAGGTTGCCAGTCCATCACAGGGTGATTTACCCTCACATTCACACCTGCAGCCAATTTAGAATCACCAATTAACCTAATACACATGTCTTTGCATGCAACATCATGTTTCTCCGAGTACCTGGAGAGAACCCACACAGGCATGAGGAGAACATGCAAAAATCCACACAGAAAGGCCCCAGCCAGCCAGTGGATTTGAATCTGTGACCTTCTTGCCTTGACACAGTGCTAACCACCGCATCACCACGCAACCCTAAGTTTGATCTTTTTCCACACAAACTCAGAGGTCAAAAGATAAGTTCACTTTCAGACACACAATCTGGAAAGTGAGTGTTTTATCTGGCAATGTTATCCTTAATAAATGGAAAGAATCCTGCACATGCCTCACTCTCTTCAGGCGTAACATACCAAGTACACTCACCCAGTTTGGGGGTCTATTTAAGCTACAAACTTCCCATCTCTTTCTTTGACATGCAAATACTGCTGCCCTGCATTGCTGCCTGTTAGTTCAACCCCTACACCACCTAAGCATTGTCTGTAGGCCCTGAACAGATAATTACTCATCACTCTCCAATTTCTATATGCATCATATCTGCAGATAGTAATGAGCTCAGAGCCTAGACTCCAGTCTAAATCTATACTTCTGCTGTAATAAATCCTTTCAAACATCAGTTTTCTGACTGAAGATGTGTAGTGTGTGAATAGAAAACTTGACACACATGGCAATAATAAGAAGAAGGGGTCAGTCAATTGTATGTGCTGACAAACTATCTTGAAGTAAGTTGAGAGAAAAGCATTACTTACAGGTTTTTCAGCTCTCTGTAGAAGGTGAGGTCAATTTCTGTTATATTCTCCAGGCCAGCTTGGTTTACTATGTAACTAGTTAATAAAGAAAGGGGGGCAGAAAAAGATGGAGAAAGAGTTAGATTAAAGTATTTTGTTGTGACCTTCAGCCTTTTGTTGTGTAGACGTTCATATAAGCTCATGCTGAATGGGAAATATACAAAAGAAAAAAAGACAAATGAAAGAATTCCTTGACGAGGGGCACAAAAAAGTAGTTTTCTGTTAGGGAATTACAACATTGGAAAGATGTAAGGAACGACAAAAGGGAACAAATAACTACATTTAAAAATAGGTAATTGGTACCCGAACATCCAAGAAATGAGAACAAAAGACACAAAGATTCCAAATTAAACAAAGTGGAGAGAAAAAAATAAACTAAAGCAGAATGATGCCAATGTATGAGTATGGCAAATGACACAAAGAAAGTTAGACCACTAGGTCACACTGCAAACCTTGGGCCTTAATTAGGATTTTGCTCAGATTTGGGGTTTTTTTTCTCCTTTGACTGGTAACATTTATTTTATGTGTAGCCAATATCAGAGTCCGGTGTAAACTGTTCACAGTCCTGAACTGAACAGTATGTGCAAAAGAAGATGTTCAAATTAAACATGGCCAAAATTTCAAATAATGAGGTCAGCGTATGTAAAAAGTAATCCAGATGAGCTAAAAGCTCCAGCTTCTCACTGATGACATCAATGAGAGCAGATATTTTTAATACAGTCATCTTAGGCACATGCTCTGGCTTTAAGCACAGAGGCCCCACCCACCTGCTCTTCAAACCTTCTGTTTTTGAGGGTCAGCCAATTAGAAGAAAGCTGTATTAAAGGAAGTGGAAAGGGAGCTAAGACAGCTTGTTGTTTTATGCAAAGCTACTGTAACAGAGTGCTATAATAAGTAAGAAAGTAAGAAGAGTAAGAAATAGCATAATTGGTCCCTTTGACCTATTAAGCCAATTCTAAAGGCATCAGTATGCAGATTTGGAAGAAGCAACAGGAAGAAAATGGGACATGCAACCCTGGAACTAGAACCAACCTACTTGAAAAGGGGGGGTAACATCCAAATTCATCCCCAATAACTCGTGCATGACCTCACGACATCCACAAAACAAACTAAGAGCAGATAACAAACTCTGGCGTGATGTCTAGGGGCCCACAAACCGCAAAGCTCAATAAGAACTTAATCTGCTACTCATGTGGAAAAAAAATAATGCCTTAAGAGATGCTGGACAGACGAGGCTGATGGGAAATTCTTCTCAGTGAGTCATTTTCCACTTTTCCAGACAGCGCCTACCTCAGAATAACTAGTGCAGATCAATGTAGCACTCAATGCAAGGACAGCCAGCTCTTTTCAGGAGATATCTGAATAGATGGTCTGATTAGACCTTCCAAGGATCTTGCTGGAGCAAACTCTGCCCTTCTCCAACTCTCCAGCCCCTCCTGGGCTCCATATAAATGTCACCCATTTTGCTCAGGAGGACGCTTACTTAATGGGCTTTTTAAAAAGATGACTAGATACAAATATTGAAGGATTTTATTTATGTGAATGTTTTTAGCCCTCTGCTGAATACATCATAGTATCCTTCGGAAAGTGTAAAATGAACCAAATGGCCATAATCAAAAGAAAATATAATAATAATGCTATTTTTCTGGAGACTGCCTTGAGGCAAGCACAATAGAGAAATGTGAAAAACAGAAAGGGAATGTTAAACAACCATGAACTTTTACTTACAAATAACAAAAAATATTTAAGAATTTAAAATTGGAATTTCATCTACATGGAAGTTTTTACTGTTGCAGAAGCAAATTTGGATTCTTTGTAGCACTAATACACTTCTCTCATATGTAGATGTTACTAATTGAGCGCCACAGATCTCGCTAAGTATAGTTTTTGAAGCGAAAACAACTTTTCAGTCAACTTTATGAGATATTTTAACAACAACAAGTGTTTTTTTCTGTTTGATGTCAGAAATTAGATCAGCAAAGTATTAAATAACAAAACAATATATGTTTATGAAGCTAAAGAACGAAGAAAAAACATTACAAACTGTAACTTTTGAAACATGCTCAATAAGTATTACACTGAGATTGAAAAAGAAAAGAAAACAATAGTGCAAACACCTATACTATAAGAACAGCTTTATTTATATAGCATCTTTAAAAATACAGCTGACAAAATACTTTGACACACAAACAAAGGCAGAATACTAAATTAAAAGATTAAGATTAAAACAAGATAAATGGATGTTAAGAGAAATAGACAGCTAGAAGAAAATATATCAAAATGTAAAACAAAAATTGTCAATATAAATAAAAAATAATAACATTACTATAACATTACTATAAAAGCAATAATAAAAGCATGACAAGGTTAGAAATGACAAGGTTATTTTGTACTTCAAACTTTGTTAAAAAAAATTGTCCATTTGCAGCAATTCCAGCCTTGCAGACTTTTGGCATTTAACTGTCAGTTTGTTGAGTTAATCTGGACACAATTCACCCCCACAGACAGTAACTCTGCATTTTGAAGCTTCAGTGTTAGCATTTTGGCAGCTGCCATGTTGGTTTCTTGAAGCCATTTCCTTAGGCCCCAGTCACACCAGCCTAGAGGCCGGTCAGCGACCATCTGGCAACCACCAGCTCAGAGGGAAAAATGTGTATTCCCTGAGCTGTTGGCAAATGTTTGCTGGAGGTTTCTGAAAGTCACAAGGTGAAATTGGTCATAGAGAGGTATACTGTGCTGCACTGAAAACCACCTTGGGATTGCTTTAGTTGCTAGCAGATTATCACACTTGCTGTAGTTTGCATGGAAGATGTCAGCTTGTCTGCAAACACTTGCCAACTACTTGCTGAGCAGTAGTGAAACTGTGAAAAGTGCGACATGAACTGGAAACTGAGAACAAAGGGCAGGACCTTCAAAGTAAAAGCTGCACCTTCTGACACGTGTTGGCTCCAGCGGTGAGGTACAACTTTTAATTTCAAGGCAAACATTCTCTGTTTCCGGTTTGCGTCACACTTTTTCAATTTTCACTACTGCTCAGCTACTTAGCAAGTGCTTGTAGAGTGAAGAATGTCTGCTACCAACCAAAGCAAGCATAAGGAGGTTTTTCATGCAGCACCCTCTTTGTGACCGATTTCACCCGGCGACATCAGCCACCTCCAGCAACCACTCACCAATCGGTCAGTGAATACACATTTTTCCCCTCACAACTGATGGTTGCCAGGGGGTCGCCAACTGGCCTTTAGACCTTCGTGACTGGGGCCTTACATATATGGATGAAAGGGCGGAGTGCTAACCCCAGTTTAATGACACGAAGTAGTGGATGAGGCGTAGCAGACACTGGTGGGCTACAGCTGCCTATGTCAATCAACACAGCGAGGTCCCTAACTCCAGTATCTAGGTGGATAAGTTAAAAAACAAAATGTACCCCACTTTGTTGTTGTTATGAAACTACACATAGAAACCAAAATCATTTTTTGTACCAGGCTGTAAATATGCTTTATATTGCTGGGGTCTAAGGGCTCGCTTCTGGTGCCAGTCTCAAGTGGCACCTTGAAGAACTGTAGTTTTTGTCACTTCTGTGTTGGCTCCATTTTTCAGCTCTGGAGGTTGCCCATTGTTCACCCCATGCTTCCTGAAGAGTCTGCCATTAGTTTAGTGGGTTTGACAGGCATATGGTCAAGTTGTTCCCACAACAGCCCCAAGGGATCAAAGATATGTCGACTGTGCTAGCCACTCCATTATGGACGAGAATACCAGCTGGCTGCTTAGTGAGTAGTTTGGAGCTGTGCTTTGGGCCACTGCCCTGTTGTAGAAGGCATTTGGCTCCAACCAGGTGGCATCCAGAAACTATAGTATGGCCTTCTACAATGAAGTGATTTGTCCTGTACAAATCTCCCACTTTACCACCACCAACTCCAAAACACCACATTTCTTCTACCATGAGTGAAAGCATCTTTTCATATGTTCCTCCAAAATACCTTCTTTTTTTTAAAAATCCAACCTAAAAGTTGGATTCTGTCCATAAAACTTTCCCCCATCTTGCTCTGTCCAATCCCATCTTTATGTGTTCTTTTCAGTGTTTAATCTCATATATGCCTTTACCTTGCAACTCTGCCTAGAAGGCAATATCCTGGAGTTGCCTCTTCACTGTTGAGACTGTTTTGAGAGTAATGAAGCTGCCAGTTGAGGACCTATGAGGCATCTGTTTCTTAGAGACTCTGATGTACTCTTGCTCAGCTGTGCACTGTGGCCTCTTACTTCTCTTTCTATTCTGTTTAGAGCCAGTTTGCCCTGTTCTGTGAATGGAGTAGTACACACTGTTTTATGAAATGTTCCATTCTGGGGGGCAATTTTCCACATGGAATAGCCTTCATTTCTTAGACCAGGAATACTCAGACGAGTTTCAAAAGAAAGTAATTTCTCAAAAAAACTATAAAAAGCTCCAGAGGCTCAACTAGCCAAATTGCTTCCTTAATCAGCACAGCACTTTTAGGTTGTGCTAACACAATTGGAAAATGTTTTTCCTAATGACCAATTAACCTTTTGACATGATTACATCACATTAGATAAACTGATGTGCTACTGAAACACAGCTGTTGAAACTGGTCCTCTGCATGCCTACCTAGGTATCTCAACAAAAATCATTAAATATTTATGATCACTAATTTTATTAATCGTTATCATTTACAACATTTCTGATCAAACCTTTGAGCAGTAGGGTACCTTTGAAATAATGTCACTGAATGTAATATTACCCAATTACAAAATAAATGTAATATTGACAGTAAATATTAACACTTTCCCATAAAGATTAGGAAATAAGTCCAGTCCACTGAAAAATAAGAAAGTGGTGAAACTTAGAGTAAAAAGATTCACAAATACTACCTTTACTTTAAAAGGGAAAAGGTATTATGAGAAAAGCTTCATATAAACTCAGAAGTTTTCACATGAAACTTTTTTCTCCAAGAAAACCCATGACATGAGCTGAAAGGTCTATGTGAGCTGGTATGGAATGACCCACGGAGATTCCTGATGGTGAGATCCTATATTTCATTCACATTTTAGATCACATCACAATTAAAGTTGATGACAGGTGGTGGGTTTTTTGCTTAAAGTGGACCTATTATGCTTTATGTTACATTCTGTCATACACTATATTGTCAAAAGTATTCGCTCGTCTGCCTTCACACGCGTATGAACTGAAGTGACATCTCATTCTTAATCCAATATGATGTCGGCCCACCCTTTGCAGCTATCATAGCTTCAACTCTTCTGGGAAGGCTTTCCACAAGGTTTAGGAGTGTTTATGGGAATTTCTGACCATTCTTCCAGAAGTGCATTTGTGAGGTCAGACACTGATGTTGGACGAGAAGGCCTGGCTCACAGTCTCCGCTCTAATTCATCCCAAAGGTGTTCTATCGGGTTGAGGTCAGGACTCTGTGCAGGCCACTCAAGTTCTTCCACACCAAACTCGCTCATCCATGTCTTTATGGACCTTGCTTTGTGCACTGGTGCGCAGTCATATTGGAACAGGAAGGGGCCATCCCCAAACTGTTCCCACAAAGTTGGGAGCATGAAATTGTCCAAAATGTCTTGTATGCTGAAGCAT
>VUQI01062232.1:4530-28774 GCA_015106735.1 Paratilapia polleni
CAGCTTGCCCACCAGATTAGTGGGACCTTCCTCACACTGTTTGCGCATTCTCTTCAAGTTTTACCACCATCAAACCAACGAAAGAGAACCTACAGACTCAGAGTAAACATCACTTTTTTCTCTGTCTACAAGCAAAGACACCACAGAGACAAATCCTGATATGCTTTGTATTTTTGGGGGAGCACGTATCGTGAATCTCACAAAAGATTTACTAGCTTTGCTAATAGGAAGTAAACACTGATGTCTGTGGCATCTGATATCCTCTATTTCCATGAAAAGTATACAGGCACCAAACAATAGGATGATTGCGAAGAGGCACTCAGACATGCAACTATCTGTCTCAATCAAATGAAAGAGGAAATGGAGGAAATGGAGACGAGTGGCGACCACGAGGGCAGAGGGAGGAGGGACAGCAGAGGTTGGTACTTAGGGACCTTGTTGTGTTAACTCCTAAATATGTCATGAACTGGAATAAACTATGACATTCCACAGAGACCGCTTCCCCTTGCTAGCGGTTGGCTAATAAAAACTACATTGTACAGCTTCACACTTTCTGCTCCAACCACATGTGGGCAGGCAGTCT
This sequence comes from Paratilapia polleni, assembly GCA_015106735.1. Lineage (NCBI taxonomy): Eukaryota > Metazoa > Chordata > Actinopteri > Cichliformes > Cichlidae > Paratilapia > Paratilapia polleni. Next base: position 5,114 of record VUQI01062232.1, read on the forward strand.
GAATACCTGTGCCAAAGAACAGATGTGGAATCTGTCCTGCCTTGGCCATTTCACAGATGGCAACAAAAATGCTTTTTACAGTAATAATAATAATAATAATAATAATAATAATAAATTCACTTCATCCACCACAGAACGCACCATGACCCAGCAAACTCCAGTCAGTTTATGACTGGAATGACTTGGAAGCTCAACCTGTTTATAACAGCACTAAAAGGCATGAGATGGATCTGACAAAGGAATCCTCATTCCCACCCCCTCTTTTCACTTTCTTTCTCCATCCACCTATTCCCCTTCTTTCCTCTCTGGAGCCCAGCCACGCTCCTGCTATCCTTCGGTCCTCGGCAGCCGTGCTTGGAAAAATAAACTGAGCGACTGGAGAAATGACAAGCAGTGAGCTGAGGGGAGAAGTGTCAGTGTGTCTGCTGCTGTTTCCTGACCCTTTGCAGCAGTTATGGAGAGAGTGACACTTTCCTCCGCTGAGACAGTACAGGAATCTGTCTGTGAGGTTGCCGGAAATGGCAGGAATGTGGAGGGACAGTGTAAAAGCTCTGGGGGGGTCCACATGCCTGTCCAGCCATACATCATTCCATATATGCCAGCCACACACTAATATGCCCACATACACTATATCCACACACAAGCACACCCTTGTACTGCAACACATGACCTCTGACACGCTCACTGACAGACAGACATTAAGTGGAAGAAGGTCAGTGTCATGACCGTGTAAGTCAGTTATGGATGCATACTGATGCCATACTCACCCACTGGAAGTACCGAGTGAAACTGAGCTGAGTGAAGAGCTCAGCTTCCTGCTGTCCCAAAGTCTCGCCTCACGACTACGCATCTACACACATAGACAACAAAATGAAACACTGAGTACAGTAAACACAGAAATACCAACAGACAGAGCACACTCACAAGGGTCAAATAAGTTACTTTTTTCATATGGACAGAGTGGTTTTTGAAATCGCCACATATTATATCATATATATCATATCATCATTTTGTGCTACTTTTTCAGTGTTGTTTAACAGTAATTTTCATCTCAGGAGGAAAATCAGAACATTTGATTTTTATGTTTTTTTAATGTTAAAAATGACAATTACAAATATAGAATAAAAAAATAAAAAAATCACACTTAAGAAAATAAACATGAGATACTTCTTGACCCCAGAATTTACAAAATTGCAAAAGCAATGCATATTACTTACATTTTTTTTTAACTCATGCAAATCTTTAAATCTGTAAATTAATTTTGTTTAGAAGTTTTTTAGTTTATGGAAGAGGTGCTTAAAAAGCCTCTGTATTTAAAGGCAGAACATATATTGGGAAAATCTCCCACTGACCTTTATCGAGATGAGAACTATTTATTTAGGATCTTGAGAATAATAGCATAGAAGCAACTAACAAAAGGCTGGGGAAAAAATGAAAACCCCATATGAAAGTAAACTTACTTTCATATGGATTTTTTTTTTCTTTTTTCTTTCTTACAGCATAAATTTAAATGATTTATACACATATGTTGGTATGTGAAAGTATGTGTATACTTAATTTATACAAATATATATATATATAGTGTCCAATCTATCTGATATACCTCCCACCTCCCAACCCTTTTTTTCCAAAGCAAATGATTGGTGAAAAAAGGTGTTTGGACCCAGCCACAGACAGGACTTGGTGTATGTAAGCGCTAACAAAGTGGAGATTTCTGTCACAGAGTGTAAGAAAAAAAAAAACAACTTTGAAAAAGTGACCTGTAAAGCCATTGTGATGTGAATGTGTGAATGTGAATTCCATGCATTTGCACTGGAAAAATGTTCCCACTAAAAATTATTAGCTAATACATAAAAGCATGAAACTTCTAAGGTTGCTTACTTAATTCTCAACTTCTCTAAAATTATATGCTTAAATATGAAAATGAGGTATTATTAAACAAGCACCAATTGACATAAATGGACACAGTTTTGCAAAATAACACCACAGATGTAAATTCTGGACATTTTCTTTCCACTAGTGTAATGAAAAGTACGTTATGGCTCAGCAACACTACAGCAGAGATAGGACAGCAATCTCCTGTAAAGAATAAACAAATAAATAAAAATCTGTGACTGTATTGAATTTTTTTTCTGTCGAAGACCGACTTCAATTAGTTGCAGAAACCAGCAGGTCACCCAGAGATTGAGCATGCAACGCCCTCAACCTCTGAGCGACCACTTTCAATAACAAGGTGATTGTACAGGTCACATGGTGGGAGGCAACCTGTCTCCAAACAACCACGGCCTGACTCAGGCTGCTGTCTAATTTATAAAGGCAGGAAGACTGCCAACATGTTGTAATCAATCTGAATCAGTCTACTCTGATGAGCGCAACTCATCTGCAGCATGTCTTTTTGCAATAGGGGACTCAACTCAGCTGGATGTATTCAGGTTATATTCATATATAAAAGCAAGGTTGCCAAGCGCTTATGTCATTTTGCAGTTAAATTGCGTCCTGCAGCAACTACATCACTATTTGAGGAGGTTCAGTTCAGGTTTTTATTGCTGTTCTATCACCGTCTTGATGCACCAAAGTCACGTTGAAGACAGCAAATGGCTGCTAGTGGTCGCAGACCTGGCCCCTGTCTTTGAAGCAACCATTTCCAAGGCAGTGACAACAACAACATAGTTCTGCCTAATGTCTCAAATACAAATGTGTTTTTAAAACTTAAAAGGAGGTGCTGATTGTGTCACTCTTAAATTGTAAAACTGTCATTCTATAGTACCAAAACACAGTCCCAAACTTAACAAGTTGTGCTTAAGACTTTCTCACCATATCAAAGCCGGTGGTCAATAAAAGGTCATCTTTGGTCCACAGGATCCGTGAATCCTTGTTGCTCTGAAGGCTCTTGGCACTCTACGAGGGAAATAACAAAAAATAAATAAATAAATCACTTGACATTCCCAACAGTGTCACACGAAGACAAACACATCTTACTTAAAAGTCAGTGTCTCTGTGATGAACCACCAACTTTTAACCTAACCTCCAGGTCTAGCTCAAGATAATGGGGGGGAGTGATGAATGAATGATTTGCCGGGAAGAGAAAAGAGAGGAAGGAATACAGACAGGATTCACAGGTGCCTTACATCCCTGTGGCTGGACAGAACAGGACTTGTCCCATGAAAGGAGAGCTTATTATTGTTGATGTAGCAGACAAGGGGACTTCTGCCTTGAGTGCAGCTCAGATTACTAAACTGCGACACTGCTGGTGTGTATGTATTTGTGAGACTTTGTTGCACTGTTTCCATGGGGAATATGTGCCGTAACAGCACATACCCAGCCAGGCCGGGTTTGCCAGGTGGTCTCAAAATACAAATGACACATGTTGTCAGAGGGTAATGCCTAAAAACAACAGGGAGTGTTGAAATGAAAGGAATGTGGATAGCTGTAAAGACAACATATTAAAGAGGAGCAAGTGGAAGAGTGCCTGTAATTGAGTAGGATTTTGTATATATTGTATTCAACGCTGAGTTGGATATATTATGTGCTGTGATAATCGACAAAAGAGCAGAGACAAGATAAACTAAACTCACTCACAGAATATCCATCAGCTACTTTCAAGTGCAGTTCTCAACAAAGGCTTTAAAACCCCTAAAATCTCTTATTTAGAACCTATCCATCAGGACAGGTAATACTTGTAATGTCTCACAGCCACTCTCAGTCAGTGAGTCCCCTAGTATCTGTGTAATCATACTAAAGTTAAACTGAGCTTTCTCATAAGGAATGGGAGTCAGCGATGAAGTTTCCATGGAACAGGAGCCGTTAGCCCCTCAGCCCTATGTGTCTCACAAAATTAATGTTGTCTTTTTTATGGACACACTAACCCTGAGCTACATGGCTGAACGTCTGTGTATGGCAACAAGACAGAGACTTATTTTCTAAGGTTGGATTCTAACAACCTCCCTACAGAGCGCGCGGCCTCATTCTTGTGCAACCGTTAAATGGTCGCAGATGACAAATTGTAAAAACAAATGGGGAGAATTTAAGCTGTCATGTTGCACCCTTGAACTCATCGTAGGTCAGAGGGTAACAGGGCCTGGCACTATACAACCTCCATTAACACATGAATATGCTGGAGTCCACTGGGCACATGCTAAATCGACAGCTGAAGCCCATGGCTGGACTAATAGGGACAAACACATAATAATTAAATCAAGTTTAGGAAAAGTTCTGCAAATTTGTGTGTGTGTGGGGGGGGGACACACATGTGGGCCCTATCACTTCTAACTCAAATCCCACTTCCTTTTTTTTTCCTCTCTCTTTCTGATGTTGTTCTCACCACAGTCAGAGCCTGGTGGTTTGAGAATCGACTGTTGAGAGGAAGAAACGGAAGATATGGTTATTTAAATTACATTTTGTCTCAAGCAAGCATTTCGTCGCTGCCTATTCCTCCTAAATCCTCTCCAGGCACATCTTCCTCTGAAATTTCCAAACTACAAGTGACACACTTTGATAGTTAGCTCGGGACACAGTTCTTGGGACAGAACAAAATGAAGGATAAGGGTGGTCATTTTACTGGAACTGCTGCTTGTTTTATTTACTTCAGTGAAAAGGAATCTTAAAAGTTCACTCCCTTCCCCAAAGGGATAGTGTAATTGTGCCTTATCTTGTTAATGGATATAGATATACAGAAATGAGACACTCATTTTAGGATGAAATAAAATTATCAAATAAAAATACAAGTGAACAAATTTTAAAATTAAATAAAAAGTAAAGAGCCAGCAAATGTTATGACTTAACTCTATTGAGTTGTTTTTGTTTTTTTTTTCTTGTTTGTTTTTTGCATTTGAGCCAGACATTGTGCATTACGGAGGGTGGATAGTGCTACCCTGCTGGGTGCACATTAACCTCCTCTGGCGATGCTATCAGTCATCAGCGATGCCACAGGGGGGGCAATTGGACTAATTGCCCAACCCTAATGAAAACATTGTTAGCTTAACCTGATGCAGGAGGATGATCTGTTCATCCACATGCAAACCTTAGTGTCTGCAGCAAGGCGAGGGGGATCAATAAAAATATTTCACCTTTGTGAACCACCTCTGAAGCAGAAAAGCTTAGTTTTGCCATTGCAGCAAACCTCGGGCCTTCATTACATGGGGACAACCAGGCAGGGCATATAAGTATAGTATAAGTATAGCATATATAAGTAACAAGAAGTATTAGGGGTTTGTGTTGAGCTTCCATTCAGCTTTTCCCAGTAAACAGTGTTTCAGCTTAAGGAAGAATAACACAGCTATTTTATTAAGTGGATATAGATGTACAGAAATGAGTCACTGATTTTAGGATGAGTCATTTCCTGATCAGCAGCCACTCAGGGCAGTGACTAAGCACATGCTGGAGTTCTAAAATCATGTCCTCCAAGAGCCTGACACTGTTGTAACCAAACAATAAGTGATGTTGAGCGTGATAATTGACAAAGCCAGGTTGGCAAGATGCCCTCTTTCCAGTCTTTAATGTAGTAGCATAAATATGACTTCAAGCTTCGGCCAAGGCTTCTGTGCTGGAAGTGAAATAGAACAAACTATAAATCCTCTGCAGTCAGTTGAAGGTGTGCTTGTTGGCCACACTGGTAGCTCAAACTAAATTTATTGTTCCCAGCTATGAACTTACTCGACAAAGCTATATTCGCACACATCAACATCAAATGTGCACTTCTGCACCCCTTTCAGGGGTGATACGTCTTTGTCTGTACCAGTTTTATATCTAACACCATCTGTGTGTTATACAGATGTGTTCTGGCTCCTGGTATGCTCCCAAATAGCTTTATCCACTAAGAAGGTTTAGAAAATACTCTACTTATCTGGCTCTGAAACACATTTCTGAAGCAACACCACCAAAGTGCTGACAGAGTTGATAATAAGTCCTGGATTGAATAAACACTTAAGCTGTGACTGAGGATCATTTTTCAGCCTACAGTCAGATGGTATACCTCATGCAGGTAACTGAGCTCATATTTGCCTTGATAAGTCCATCCTCAGATGTACAGAAGAGGTCCAGAGTAAACACAGACCTTCAAAAAAAAAGCAATAGATCAGAAAAGAGTGAAGGAAGGAGAAAAGCTAAAGCTTGTGCCGTGTAAACAGACATGAAAAGAAGTCATTGCCACTGAGACGTTCATCTCTAGCACCACTAGCTGACTTCCTTCCAGGGGCAAAACAGTGGTGAGGCACTCTGACCAAACTAAGAACAAGCTGAGCTCAGACCATTTAAAGCATCCAGGCTTTTGTTTAACACTGACGCTGCTTTTAGGAGCCAGATGTGTTGTCTGAGTCATATTGCTCATTAACAGAAGGGGATTCCAATTGTGTTAAAATTACACGCAAGAGTAAACAAGATAAATACAGCATCATCATCACTTTTTTTGTCATACTTAGTCGTGCTGATCCACGGCTGAGCACCAGATGAGTCTGTCAGTGTGAGGTCAGCATTTATTTCCCCAAAGCGTCAGTATAATAATTCCAATAAGTGAAAATCAGCACCAGTGGTGAAGAAGGCCAAGTCTGCAGTCTTGCCACCAGCTCTGTGAAGCAGTACTGAGGCTCAGCAGTGCTTTGACCTAAAGGTTGCTTTGGTCGCCATACAGTTCCCCCTTTCATGACATCAGGTGGTGTATTTTGATATAACTTGCATATTTAAATAGCACTGAGGCTTAAAGTTAGAGGCATGGCTGCTTTAATTCTGAGGCAGAATAAATACTATAAATACTCTGCTGGTTCACCTCTGCTAATTGTGAACTCAACCTCTTGCCATCTGACAAATAATTCAGACTGTGGAGCAGTTAATTGGACTAACAGCCAATCCAAGAAGTATGTGCTCCAGTTTTAGAGAATGAAATTCAGGTATTTTATTTTTCTGTAACTTAGCAGTAGTTAGGAGGCATCTCTGTCTTTGGATTCACCTTGCTAAACTAGCTTGATTTAGCTGACATCTTAACACGCCAAAAAATACAATATGGTAACTGTCACACGGTTAAAGTCGAGGCTTCAAAATGTAGGTTCACATTTGGTTGATGTCACTGTGGCTACATCCATCTTTTAAATACTATGTCTATGTCTATGAATAACATGCTAACATTTTTCAAAACTGACTCTCACAAGGTACACCTGAGGCCGATGGGAACGGCCTTATTAGCTTAACCTGATGCAGGAGGATGATCAGTTCATCCACACGCAAACCGTAAGGTCTGCAGCAAATTTTATAACCATCCACCCAATAGCTAAATAAAGCCTTTGTGATCCACCTCTGGGGCAGAAAAGCTTAGTTTTGCCATTTGCAGCAAACATGCTTTCACTGAGGCAGCTAGGTAGGGTATATAAACCAGCCTGAAGTCTCTCTGCAGATATCATTACATCACACCAACATGATGTCATCCTTCACCCAGATCTGAAGGGCCTCTCAATGAAGCTGTCATCAGGACTTGGCGGCTGAATCCATAGAAGTACATCTCAGTATTAGGGGTTTGTGCTGAGCCTCTCTTCACCTTTTCCCAGTAAACAGTGTTTCAGCTTAAGGAAGAATAACACGGCCATCAGAGAGCTACACTACAACTGACACCGGAGGGCGGCCAGAGGACACAACATCTGGACCTTGTGAGTGTGTATATAAATGTTGCCAAACAGTATCTCTCCATTGTGGTAATAAATCTGTCTGAAATCCCATTCACCTAGGCCCCCTCCTCCTTGCAGCTAAACCTTACAGAAATCTGACAAATCAACCGTAACACTCTTGAAAATGGGGAGAAAAAGAGACAGAGGTGAAGGGAAAGGGGAAAAAAAAAAAGGAAAACAGGACAAATGTTTTCCTTAGCAGCCAAACAAAGGATGGAATCACAGAGAAGCAGAGAAAAAAGTGAGAAACAGTTCATGAATTTAAAAAATATGCACAGGGGATCAGTTACACCTGCTCAAATGACACAGTAAAGGAAGCAAAGGAAATGACATCACATCTGGGAAATTAATATCAGCAATAGAAGTGTCCACATCAAGATGGGAGCAAATATTTTTCAGATTACAAAGCATTAAAGAAGGAATGCTCAAGAAGGATACAAAGAAAGGATGAAAGAGTTGCTGGCTGTGATAATGCAAATCAAACTGAAATGACACCAGGCAGGGTTTACACTGAGGTTAAACACTTTACAGGCTACAGGAAAGTGCCAGTCAGCAGTCTGGCCAATTATGCTTTTATGGGTCTATTAAATATCCTCTCTCAATATAAACAAATGAAGATCATTCCATCTCCTTCTGTCCTTCTCCCTCAGCTATTTAACTTTTGAACTTGAACAGACGGTGTGCACATCTGTGTCACTCACCGAGAATGTTGATTCACCCACCAGGACGAATATCAGGTGTCTGTATGCACATATGGGAACTATCACAATCTCTCCATCCCTCTATTTCAAGGCCTCTCTTTCTGTTCAGCTTTTCACTGTTCTCTGTATCAGCTCAACGGGAGTGTAAGTATTTAACAATGAGTGCCAGTAGTGAAGAATTTAATTTAGTGTGTTGGAAGACGAAGTGCTCATTTCATCCCGTCTTATAATACTGTGTTGACACTGTCTGGTCTGATAATGTCTGCTTAGTGTTGGTAGGTGTCAATCATACGCAGCTTCTCCGAAATGTTCAAACTCACTCCTGCTTTAACCATATTTAGAAAAATGGGGAAAATAACAGACACTGACCTTAGACAGTTTTTTGTACTTTATATTAAAGAATGTTTGAACATTTTGGAAAATCCTCTTATTTACTGCCTTTCTGAGATTTACAATACTGTGCAAAAGTCTTGAGCCACCCCTCATTTCTTTATATTTTGCTAGGAAAATACAAAGTACGTGCTGCGATTTATTGAAACATATGCAAACATAGATGGAAGCACAGCATATAAGGCAAAACCAGAGTTTGTACAATTCTAATGAGCTTGAAAGTCAATATTTGGTATGACCACCTTTATTCTTCAACACAGCCTGAACTCTCTTAGGCAAGCTTTCTTGTAATTTTCTGCATTGGCAGTGTGTTTGGGATCATTGTCATACTGAAAAATGAAGCCGCTGCCAATCGGACACTTTCCAGATGGTATTGCACGGTGGATCATAATCCGACTGTACTTTCCTGCGTTCATAATTCCATCAATTTTGACAAGTTCCCCAACACCACTGGCTGAAATGGAGCCCCAAACCATGACAGAGCTTCCACTGTGTTTTACAGATGGATGTAGACACTCACTGTTGTACCTCTCTCCTGACCTCCTCCACACGTATTGATGACGATTTGAACAAAAAATTTCAAATTTGGATTCATCACTCCATAAGACTTGGTGCCACTGATTTTCAGTCCAGTTCTTGTGTAATTTGGCATACCTCAGCCTTTTCTCTCTTTTTTCCTTCATTAAGAACGACTTGTTGACAGGCACCCTTCCACTGAGTCCATTTCTGATGAGGCTTCAGCGAACAGTAGATGGATCAACTGAAGGGCCAGATATATCTCTCAGGTCCTGTGTCAGGTCTTTGCTGGATTTTTTCCTATTTCTTAAGGACACGACTTTCAGATACTGTTCATCTGCTGTAGAGTGGTTTTTTTTTTAGGCCTGCCACTTCTTCTTTTGTCCTCTACTTGTCCAGTCTCCTCAGTTTTTTTAAGGACATACTGCCCTCCATGCTAAGATATGCCAAGTTTTTGGCTAATAGCTCTTTCGGAATCACCTTGTTGGTGCAAAAATACTATTTTATGCCTGTCAAACTGTGTTCTCTTTGGCATTTTTTGTAAATTCAATAAAGGTAACAAAATCCACCTGCCAGAACCTCTAAAGCTCATTCAATAACTTATTTTAATGGTGCATAAATAGTGTAAAAATGACATACAAAGCCAGGTTAGCTTCCCTGTGCACAACACTAGATTACATTATCCCAGCTGCAACCTGCTCCTCATTTTCTCTCCTCAAAGAATCATCATTCATTTCCTTTTAGTTCCAGTCCTCTAATCAATAACCCCTTTGCCTTGTAGCTTTCACCACTCTTGAAACAGACTCCCTCTCAGCCTTTTCATCTGTGGCTAATTAGTCTTTTAGCGATTACTTGGTTTTCTTCATCCTTTTCTGTCTTCATGGGCCATTTAACTTGTGTTTTAAGTCAGGATTTGCTGTCTTAAATGTAACTCGGACTCCACAGAAGCTTCTACTAGAAATAGGACTGAGGGGGAAGTAAGAAGAAGAGAACTGGGGTGGGTGGAAGATGGTAATCAAACCAGCTGTTTTATGCTTTCATTTCCTCTGCCGCCTACCGCCACTTTTTCTCTGTTAATTGGAACCATGCTACTATTTGTTCAATTCTCCAGTAAGTCAGGAAGACACAGCCCATTTTCCTATTTTTGTACACTGCTTATTCTGCTTTCTCCCTTCCTGAAAATGAAAATCAATGTGCAAGGTCAAAGGGTGGACAACAGAGTGTAAATCCTTAGGTCCAGCTGTAACAGCACTAATCTACGATATGACCTCACTGATATCTGATGGTCAAACATCCTGACCTCACTGTGCACATAGATAATTGTAATATTTGAACCTTTTTTTTTGTTGGCAAAATTTCACTTACAGCAAATTGCACGAGTCTACCAAAGAACCAAAAACTATCCTGCACATCGTCAATCTTTAGTGCGTTCACATTTTGGTCCTCAGACATTTAGCAGATAAAATTCTTACAGGCTAACAGCGATATCATTTTATATATGTGTAAACAGTCTGCCAGATTATTTGCGACACTAAAATGCTAGTACAGAGTTTAGTGTTACTTCTACTGATTCAGCTCACAGACTTACTCCCATCATCCTATCTGACTTGCCTGCAGTCATTTTTTCCCCTGTCTCATTTCCCCTGTGTCAGCAAATGAAAAGTACCGTTCAGTAAGAACTGAGAAGTGAGCCAATGTGACAATGAGCACGGCTAAGGGGCCACGTCTACTCTGCAGACAACAGGCAAGACCTGCAGCCACTGGGGAGGGTCTACACACTGGACTTTTCCCCGGTTATATATATATAGCATCCAGCTAGAAAGGGGTATCCAGAAGTCGTTTCTTTTGGCCCGATGTTTGGATTTTCTTCTCCCTTTTATATCTATCCTCTTTTTCTTAGCCTTAATGGATGAGAAAGTGTGGAGAGCTTAACACAGAAATGAAAAAAGGCACATATTCCACCTGTATACTGGTGACAATCTTACAGGGATCAAAGAGGTATTCCCTCAGTTTTATCCTTGATCTCCTTGAATATAAGGCAGCAGGTGCAATGCTGTCAAGTATGTTGCTGTAGTTTTGCTTTTTGTTTAAAAAAAATAACTCATAGGTGATTAAGTGGCAAAGAAAGCCACATATTATAATCAGACTACAAAAGGCATTACATTTGAGAAGCAGAAATAGAACCTTTTGATTCTTTTCCACAAACAGTTAACAGAATAATTACAGATTAATGTCCCATTCTTTCACTGTTCAAATACATACTTAATATATTAACCAGTCATGTTGTTCTACACCTGAAACTGAGAGCTGGCTTAGCTTCTGTGCACCATGAAAAATGTCTTTCCTCATTGGCACCGTGTTAACAAACACCTGAATGCTCCAGACCAGTAAATTTCCAAAACTTCTGTCATGATTCATACATTAGGATATCATAAAATCTATCATAAACTCAACTCCAAGGCAGACTTAAATTGAGATTTCTGGTCTGAGCTACGTGCACAAATAAGTTTAACTGCCATTCTAGGAGAAATGAAACACTGAAGTGGTACAAAGACTGTGAATAATGAGCCAGGCTGCTAATTGGGGCATGTGGCCACTGCAAGAAATCCATGCAGCCAACAGTACCAGCCTCGGCTGTGGTCACCACTCTCTGGGATCTCAGTGACAGCAAATTGGACTCAATTGCACCACACTGATGGTACCGACAGCATTGTGCCTACTAGCAGTGGCCTCCCTCTGGGAAAAGTACTCAAGGTCACAAGAGGTTGGTCTTGGATCAGAGCACCATACAAAGTTAGCTGGTTCCTGGAACTGTCTTGATTAACGGGACCAGTGAATTCCCCAAATCAGTCTTTCAGTCCAAAAGAAGCACAAGCCAGCCAGAGGAGTGCATGTTTGGTGATCTCCAGGGTTTTTGATGGTTATTGTGGTTAAGGTTCAAGCAATGAATATTACAGAGACGCACTTAGTGGCTTGGTCCTTTAAATCCAAACAGAGATCCATGGGTCAGGACAGGGCACTAATGACAGAGGGAGGAATGATGCTGCTGACGACAGCAAGAACTCCTAGCACCCGGGGGTGACGAGAATCTGGACGCCAGACCTGATCCACAAAAACAAAGAGACAATTCTTTTTTTCTTTTTTTTAGCGGGGGCAAACCCCCCCCACAAAAACCCACTGTGTTTCTGACAGAGCTGGAGCATACACAACTAATCATGCCAACACTGCTGAAGACACCATGAAGCCGCTCAGTCTTTGTAGCCTGACCCAGCCCTTTAGTGCCTGTTGTCATTTACGGCTCTTTCATAGCTGCCACGGATACAGTTGGCTGGCTTTCCTCCCTCTCTGAAACCACATCATAGAGGCTTCACATCTTCAAAGTACCCCCACGCATTTGCACAGAGAGTTGTGAGCAGCGAGATTCAATCGGGAGGCACACGTGTGCGAGGCATGTCATTTTCACGTTTGTGTCACTATACTCCAGGAATGCTTTAACCTGTGTAAATACTGGAGGTTAATTGGTTTACCATCCTTTCCAAAATGATTGTTTGTTTTCTGTAATCAAAGTTAGATATTGGAACTTTCCTGCATCAATTTTAAACGCTTGTGAAATTATTGATATTAAAGAGAAAAAAAAGCCTACAATAAATATTAGAACAATCGGTTTAATGTGATTATAATAGCAGCAGCAGGTGTTAGCCTAAAGGGACAATGAGATGAGGCAAGTGTATAAAATTCTAGCTAACTGTGAGGCTTATATCTTTTAAACACTGGATATAATTTCAATGCCTACAGCCCAAGTGTTGACCCCTGGCACACTGCATGTGAAACAACCGAGCATGGGGAAGCTGAGTGACAGACTGATTAATTACCTCATGTTTGCTATGCTAACAAACAGCTCATTCTCCTCTCCCAACTACGACGGGCCCTCTAACACTCAGCAGCTTCACTCAGGGAAAGCTTCTATTTAGCTCTTGCATGAAACCACAAATTACAGCAGAACCTGTTGTCTTATGAGGCTCAATTAGTAAAAGATGACCCAAGTTGGCTTTTGTTGGGAAAAGATGTGGTTTTAAAAGACATGTGTGAGCCAGATTTCAGGGTCCCCCCCCCCATGCTCAATAGTTTCCACTGTTGAGAACTCATTATGTTCTTTGGCCTCAGAGAAGAAAAACATTCAGCACCTTTGCAGGTATGTGCACCTGTGTCCCATTTTCAGAACCTGAGGTAAACAGCAAGAGCACTGGAGTGCAGGGCATTCTTCTAATTCATCCCCTCAGAGACTTTGCTGGGGGACTATTTTCAATATAGAACATCTGTATCTTTGTTTTGCACAAAGTTACCACTGCAACCTGCTACAAAACAAGGATTTCATTGAAACTATTAGTACAACACAAGCTCTAAAGAATCCCTTTTAATTTAAAACATATATCACATTTACTTCTGGGTTCAAAAAATATCATGTTGAATCACAAATAATGACTTGTCAGATAGATGAGATGGAAAACAGCCCAAAAATGTGCATGTGGATGTTGCCGTGACACATACCACCCACCTAAACACAGTTAAAAACCAAATGCCCCTTCATGGCAACATTAATCCCCAATTGCTGCAGCCTCATCCAGCAGGAAAATGCACCCTGCTGCACGACAAAAACTGCTCTGGAGCAACTGGAGGAAAACAACAAAGAGCCCAAGGCAGCCTCCAAGCATCCCATATTCCCATCCAGTGAAGCATCTGAGGGATGTGCTGTGCAGGTCAAGCCTGAGGCCCCAGCCTATACCGAACAAGACCCAAAAGATCTGCTGCCAATGCTCAGGTTCAGGGTGTTTTGGTGGCTCCTATACATTATTACAAAGATGGTTTTAAAGTTGTGCCGAATAGTGTATGATACTTAAATTCTCCTGTTTGGATCCCACCAGTGATTTATGGGTGTGATTTGACACATTTTAGTAAAATAACACTATTATTCAGCTTGATCCATTCTGTTATTTCGCCAATCATCTGTAATTATATAACAATTACATAATCACTGCATAAACTGTTTATATTTTTCATAATTAATGTTTTTAACATTCCATTCAACAAGAGTATGGTAGAAAATTATATGTGTAAGTTTTGAAAGAGCTAAAAGGGCTCTGTACATTCAATAATCTGACAGAAAATTACATAAATGTTTATAAGCTAAATCAGAGTGCAGGTATTACATAGCTAATGAAATGAACTCAGTGTCAGCCAGTATGGTCATGCTGTTGGAATATGCATTACACTACATATGCTACTAAAAATTTTCTTGTTTAAAAGTAATAAGTTGCATACACATATCCTTTTTTTTTTTCCTGTGGTGGCTTGCATCTTGAGTGTCAAATCTTATAACTCTCACCTCTCATTTATTTGCAGCACCACTGTTAACCACAGGTGTGATTAGAGCTAGCATACGAAGAAAACACAGGCTGTATTTGTTAACTGAAATATCATTTGGTCAAACTAAGGTCAGCTAGCCCGTTTCGGATGGAGCCCACGCTGTCCTTTATTTCCTGAGGGCAGTCTGAGGTTGGTCTCAGATGTCCTTCAGTTCTTGCTTCTCCAATGGCGGCCTACTGTACCGCATATGGATGCAAGTCTCATCACAATCTGACAGGTCAGCTTCTGGTTCTGCTGTTTGGTACTTGAAAAGCTCTTCAGATGCGGGAACCACTATTATGTATGTCACTGTATGCACACAGCAATACATCTTCTACACACTCATCATGGAGACCGAAAGAGGTCCAACAACCATCCACTCCATACAAAGACACTAAATGTAACCCAAACAATAACTAATCCTTAGATCAATTCACACACAAGCAGCACCTGCTGCTTCAACTACTGCCCCAAAACCACACACACTTAACAAGTGAAACTGAGAGATCATTTACAAAACAACGCAGGATCAACAAAAAGCCCATTCACACCTCATTCTACTGTTCTAGCTCCAAAACAGACCCCTCCCTTCTCTTGTAATGCCTCCAAGAGCAGCAGGCCTTTATCAATTTTAAACAAAACACAGGGAAAATTTGATGGGGTTTTTTTGTTTTTTTTTAATGCATCATATAAGTAAAACAGCAAAGTAGGCAATTAAGGTCAAATTGAAATCTGAAGCAGAGATAATGAGGGCAAACTGAGGTGAACTGTAAAACTGGAGCTTAAGAGATTCCAAAACTGTGCTGATGTCAGTTCATTTTATTTTTCTATCCCATTTAAAAATAATGATGGAGCGACTGCTTCCCATGTGAACCAATCTCGTTTTCCAACTAACCATGAATCTTTCTCCTTAGCCTCCCTTAAATCAAAGAAAACGCAGATTCAGACAAGATATGACAGATTGGCTGAAGATGACAACAGTTTCCATGGTGGTGGATCTATGCTCTCAGGATGCAGCAGGAGAAAAGAGCTAATCATCAGCTATTTTTGGCCCCAGGTGTGACCCACATGTGTGTGCAGGGTCTTAATTAGTTGGAAAATAGGAGTCTCAGAGCAGCCAGCACACTAATGGGGCCTCCGCTCACAAACAACACACACATGTGAGCAAAGAACTACGTTGCTGCCAGCTGGCATCCACTTCCCCCCTCCACTCCAAAAAAAAAAAAAAAAAAAAAAATCTTTGTTAAAGTTTGTTAATGCAGCTAAAACCCCTTCAAACCTTCAACCCTGCCACCTCCCCAGCCACACGCCTGACCAACATTCATAAAGCCATCCTCTTGTTTTTAAAACATACTTTGACTGAGACATCAAACCAAACTACAGGCACCATTATCATTTAGCTAACAAAGACTATAAGTGCATGGAGAACATACTGTAAGTCACACATTAAGCACTGGTAAGTCAATCATAACTGAGACAGATTTCATCCAGTGCAGCGAATGGAATATCCACATTTTATGCCACTGTTTAGTTGAGCCGTCCAGGATAGCAAAACTCCTTTCTCCTCGTTAGGAAAGGGTCTCCTCAGTTTCCCTGAAAGTAACTAAGACTGGCAGCGGGGTGGTAGCCAGTAACACAGGGAGCTAAGATGGAGAGAGAAAAGGAAAGAAAGAGGAAAACAAGGGGGGCACAACATCTGGGCTGAGTTAACCACTGGCTATTACCAGGTCCTGAACCCAGCAGGGTCTGATGGAGAAAAGATACAGGCACAAAGTACTGTGCATGATACTGATTGGGGAGGACAGTGAGTATTCACATAAAGACAAACCACAGGAGTAGGACAGTAAGGTCAGAGAGGATAGGAAGAAACAGAAAGAATTATGTATATGCAAAGAAGAACCAACTATGAAATACGACATGAAGGTAAAGTTCCATCAGCCCTTAGAGGGTCAAAGGTTGGATCAGTCTACTAACTGGCAGCTTGACTTTGGCAGATTTTAAGACATATGACTTTAGTGTCTTTCATCTGTAGCATGATTTATACAAGCAGCGGAGGATATGCTGCAATAAAGAAAATCAAAATCAAAATATGTACTCCAGTCCTCACTGGCAGTATTTGTAAAATATGAATATGTATTAAACTGTACCACTGTGTGCTAGTTGTCACACATTAACTGGAAAAAGAGGATGTTATGAAGACACTGTGACGGCTGGTAAACAGGAATATTTCTGATATGACATGTTTATATTCAGAAGGAGAAATTGATGTCGAACACATTTAGCAGTAAAAAGATGCGTTAAACAGTGCATGAAAGACTGCCCCTTAAATCACTTCAAACTTTTTTCCCCCCACAAATTGCCTGGTTGCAGCCATGATCAGCTACACTGGCTGTATAGACAAATACTTTCTAAAACACAGAAGCATTTTTGGCTGGGTTTTAGGTTAAATTATGCAGCTTGTGTAGCTGGAATTTGGAGCTGAGCTTTGAGTAAGCCTGTGACATATTCTTGGAATAAGCTCCTGTTCTTTAAAGACATTATATTTCACATTTCACAATGTTGACTCCATATCCCTGTGGTGTTAGTATTAGACATTCTCCGAACTCTAAACAAGCTTCATTCTGCGGGAAGCAAAACTTCATTCTCTGGCAAGCATGGGCCTTCGCCTTCTGCAAGCAGAAATAACTTGCTGGTACAACAGAATGCTGAACAATTCTGAGACTCTGAGACATTGTATTAAACACTGGATGCACATTTTAATATTTCACTGAATCTTAAAGAACAGATTTGTGTTTAAGTTAAGCCCCCATAACCAGTGACTCCTAGAAATGGCTTTGATGAAAGTCAGTACTTCTAGAATATTCTGAGGCAGATTAAAATATTATAAAGATCACATAATCATATAGAAGCTACTTTCAGCTGCTCCCTTGTCACAAGGGGTCGCCACAGCAGGTAGCTCCACATGTTTGATTTACGCCAGATGCCCTTCCAACCCCAAAGGGGATGTGTGTCTCTGGCTGGAATCAAACCAGCCACCTTTGGGTGCCAGGTGAATACGTTAACCACTACACTATGGAGCCACTAAGATCGCATAGACGTACAATGGCAGATATTGTTAATATATAATATATAAAACACTACAAACCAATGAAAACATTCTTTGTCAGATCATTTAGTTCATAATAGTGCCAGCTATTAGCTTCCAAGTTCAACGTGAACTATGAAACTCAACTTTTAAGTCAACATTGATAAGAAGTCCTGGAAGTGATGATGAGCAAGGGCCATGTGTTCTCATCAAAAGCATGGAAGTGCAATTGTTTTGTCAGTTTGAATTTAGAAAAATTAAGGTCAACACATACAAAATAAGCAGCACAGTGGTGCACTGGGGTGGCACAGTGATGCAATGGTTAGCACTGCTGCCTCATAGCAAGAAGGTCCTGGGTTTGATTCCACCGACCAGCTGGAGCCCCCTCTGTGTGGAATTTGCATGTTCTCCCTGTGCCTGGGTGGGTTCTCTTTGGGTACCCCGGCTTCTTCCCACAGTCCAAAGACATGCATGTTAGGTTAATTTAGATTCTAAATTGTCCATAGATGTGAATGTGAGCGTGAACGGTCGTCTGTCTCTCTCTGTTAGCCCTGCGGTAGACTAGCAACCTGTCCAGGGTTTACCCCACCTCTTGCCCTATGACAGCTGGGATAGGTTCCAGCTCCCCATGACCCTGAACTGGATAAGCGGTTAAGAAAATGGACGGATGGACATATGAAATGGTGACTGAACATATTGCATCAAGTTGTTGCACTGCAGTATCTTTCTGCATGTGTGCAAACTAATGAACTATAACAATACAGATTTCATCAGCTGATAATTGCAGTCCTTCCAGTATAGTGGTTGATCCAAAATCCACACATGACAAAGATGAAATCTATGGGAAGAAAATGTACAATAGGGAGTTCATTTCACCTTAACTGCTCTTTCTTGTGCACAGAGTTACAGAAGAAATGAAGCATCAAATAAAACAAATGCAGAGGCACAAACACCAAAATTAAGTTCATCCATTTCACGTCATGTCTCTGAATGTTTCTCCTTCACGGTTGTCCCTCCGGGTCTACATCAGTGATACAAACTAAACTGTTCTACAGCAGTCAAAGAGCTTCTTTGTGCTGCCTGCCAGAGTCCACACACAATCTAAGCTCATCATGCCCGCCTGTAGTTTATTCAGCCTGTAATGAGAAATTTGAGCATGAGCACACATATACACCTACCACACACATACACACTTAGTTTTTCACATTTATAAGAATTCAAAGAAACATAGATAAGGCAGACATGCAAGTGCAGTTTATTATGCCTGTAATTATAAATACAAGAATGTCCAACACAGAGTTCAGTCTGTATAATTTATAGCGGGATATGAAAGATGGTATAACACTGAAACCACTTTGCTTTTCCTTGGCCCTGCCCAGCGTTCCCTCCTCAAATCCAAACCCACGCCAGCCCATGGTCCTCTCTAATTTCACCCCAAGCAGCAGAAGCTCGAGCTGAAAAAGAGTAATGTGGCCCCCAAGTCCAGCAAACTATTCCCTTTTCCTGTCTCCCTCCTCTTCCAGCAACCACAGATCGACAGCTCTACGGCCAGCACTGGCCCAAAACTATGAGGGGTATTTTCAGCACTGTAATTTGAAACACACATGGTATACACACAGGCACAAAGTCAAATACAGAACCACACACTCAGCAAATACACAGGCATTGGGGAAAGATCAAAAGACAGGAGAGTGGAGAGGAGACACAGATGCCCACAAAGACACGTGGCCCATTAGGATCAGGTCAGTTCTCCTTGAGTGCTGAGTTTGAGGAGTCTTGTAGCTCAGTACAGGAAAGCAGGGTGGAGGCCCAGCTACACAGAGACGTAAAAGAAACTCATCTGAAAACAAGAGGCCAGTATAGGGATGTTATGACAGGGAGGGTAGAACCAAGAATAGCGAAGATAATTTAAAATTTAAAAAAAAAAAAAAACAGTTTATGTTTAGTACTTGATGATTCACCACTTTGCTATTCTTACACTGTGTGTCATTTAATTCTGGAAAGAAATCTAAGGCTCTAATTGATTTGGATAAATGTAACCATTTTAAAAGCTTTGCCACACAAACAAGACGGCTTAATAGGATTAAGTTAAAGGCCCAGTGAATGCGTGGTTAACAGATTTTTGCTTTAAGTCGCATAATGTCCTTCAGATGACATTAGCTAGTGGTTGATGTACTATTTAAAATCAATTTGTAACTCTTAAACCAAGACATATGTTGAAGGGTATATAAAAGAGATTTGCTCAAATGTTTATTAAAATGCCCTTTAATGGGAAATAAGAGATATTCAGGCAAACTAGAAAATCTGAAATTCAACCCGCCGTTCAGTGGTGGGACAAAATGACTCATATACAGACACACTCTTTACTCATGTGTGCCAACTACCTAAATACAACTGTCGCTTGTGCACATACATAGACACTTGCACTGATTACAGATGCAGTATATACACTGCTCTTTCTGTCCAAGACCTTAATTACCCTGTGCAGTCTTATTTCCCATAAATACAGCAGGAGCAGGGCTGTAATTAGGGCCTATATTTACTCCACCTGGCTAAGGGAGAACCCAATTCAGTGCTGGCCACAGGGATGAGCCAGCCCCACTCAACTAGGCTGCTTTTGGAGGAACCAAGGCACCAGCTGCATCCCAGCCTGGGGTCTGGATGCTGTGAAGGATGAGGAGGGCATGACGCCTCACAGAATCCAGAGGTGCAATCAGGTGCACAACAACAACTGTGGTGCTCCTAAGTTACTAAAATAAATCCTGCATTTGGTGTGTCGTCATGTCATGCTGCCAGAACCATCTCCACAAAACACTTAAATTGGACAAATTCATCCCCTATTACAAACATTCTCACTGACACATGAAGCTTTTTCCCCAACCCATCTCTAATATCTAACTTTTGCTCCACTGCTGCTTATGATTGCCAATTTCCTAGTTTTCTATTTCTGCTATTGTTTTCATTCTGCCTGTTCATCTTTCTGGTGTGTGTTACCATTGTTTTGTTGTCCCTTTGCCTGATGCTGCTGCCTTGTAGCTGATGCCTGTAACCTGAACCTACGCTGTTTGTGTGTTAGGCCTCAGTCATACAGGCCTAGTGACGGGTCAGCGACCCCCTCACCAACCACCGCTTGCCACCAGACCAGTTGGTGAGTAGTTGCTTGAGGCTGCTGGTAGCCATTGTGAAATCGGTTGCTAAAGCCCCAGTCATGCATGCCTGGAGACTGGTCAGTGACCCCCTGGCAACCACAGGTCGCTAGGGAAAACTGTGTATTCCCAGACCAGTTGGCAAGTTGCTGCTGGAGGTTGCTGGCAGCCGCAAGGTGAAATTGGTTGCAAAGAGGTATACAGTGCTGCAAAGAAACCCTCCTTGTGATTGCTTTGGTCACCCATAGTTTGCACAGAAGATGGCGACTTGGCTGCAAATACTCGCCAGCTACTCGCCGAATGGCAGTCAAAAAAGTGCGACACAAACTGGAAACGGACTAGACCGGAAACCTCTTTGCAACCAATTTCATGTGGCGACAGCCAGGAACCTCATGCGACCATTCGCCAACCGGTCAGGGGAATACACATATTTCCCTAGCAACCACAGGTTGCCAGGGGGTTTACCGACTGGTCTCTAGGTCTGTGTGACAGAGGGCTTACACTGCATGTCATTCATGTAGTGGTTGTAATCATGTTTCAACTGACTATATTTAAGTAGTGGGTGTGTTGATGTTTTCAGAAGCATGCTTCTGCTTTTAATAAAGCCAAAAATAAATGTTTTTAAGATTTATTTTTGGCTTTTTGCCATTATTAGATAGTGAAAGTTAGATAACAGGAAAGCAGATAGAGAGAGTGGAGGGATTACACAAAGTAAACAGCTACAGCAGCTGAGCGAGGGTGCCCCTGATCTTCTAACTTTTTAATATTTCTTTTTTAGTCCCTACTCTGTTTTCTCAAGAGCCTCCATTATAAAAATGTATAATAACACAGATAGACTGGGGAACAATTCATGATACGTCTACACTTCTCATGAATTTGCATTTATCTGGTCTGAGTTATTTCTAATTTATGTGATATATCCAATGACTGTTAACTACCTAAAAATAACTGGGAAAAACAACAGTCTTCAGGGCGGGAGGAGAATAGCCAGTACAATCAATTATTGGATCAGCACACACTGGATTATGAGATCCAGCGGATGAGTGTTGCAAATGATACATCGGCTTTCTTCCAAATTTGGACAAAAGAAAAACAATTGGTTTTTTTTTTCGATACATATATTTCACTTTGTTTACTCCAGGGAAATTCAAATTCAAAATAAAGAGAAATTCATGCTTTCAATGCCCTCCAGCTTTCTTGTGATATCCTTCCCCAGAGATATTTTCAGAGAAGAGCTGTGGCGTCTCCTGATGAGGACAACTGACTGGCGCTCATGAAGAAAGCAAAACAGCTCCCAGTGAGGTTACAAATTCACATAGTTTGGCCATTTCTCTGCCCGTCTCTGTTTACTTTGTGGCCATACTGGCCATTCCCTGCCATCACATCACATCTACAACAACAAACCATTCAAAATGCAAAGCAGAGAAAGTGCTTGAAAATGCCCTCAAATCAGGCACAAACAAACTATTTTGTGGAATGTCATTGAAACCACTCATGCAATGTGAAATGTTGTGTTATGTTATGTTTTATGGTGTTGGAACAGTTTTGTGGCTCAGACTCTTCTGTGCATCCAAATTATTGCACTCATCATGTTTCAGTGTGTTTAGGGTTCACCACCCGCACCCTTCACCAGGTCGGGTGCTAATAGGAGTGGCAGTGGCTCTCCCATTCTTCTGAAAGAGACGCACATCTGAAAGCTGTCAGGGTGAGGTTCTGCTCACTCTTCAGAGGGCCCCAAACCAAAGCCTTTCAAAGCACGACCTTCTGCATTTTCAGAGAGATAGAGGGAAAAGAAGAAAGCAAGAGAATGCAAAACCCAAAAGGCAAAAGCAAACCCTCTAATAACTTTGATCTGGAGCCCAGCTCTCCTTGGTTTGAGGTGGGGAATTAATGTGCTGAGTGCAGAGAAGCTCAGTTTGCTGAGTCACATATCTGCACATAGTCCTCTGCGTGGTAATGGCAATTAATCAGAGAGTGGGTGATGCAAAGAAAGAAACAAAGAGAGTGGAGAGACTAGTGGACTTGGCTCAGTGGTCCCTCAGTGTCCTGGTGGCTAAGCAGTCTTCTGAGTATTCACTCACCCATCCAAATCATTGAATTCAGGTGTTCCAATCACTTCCATGGCCACAGGTGTATAAAATCAAGCACCTAGGCATGCAGACTGCTTCTACAAACATTTGTGAAAGAATGGGTCGCTCTCAGGAGCTCAGTGAATTCCAGCGTGGTACTGTGATAGGATGCCACCTGTGCAATTAGTCCGGTCGTGAAATTTCCTCGCTACTAAATATTCCACAGTCAACTGTTAGTGGTATTATAATAAAGAGGAAGCGATTGGGAATGACAGCAACTCAGCCATGAAGTGGTAGGCCACGTAAAATCACAGCGCGGGGTCAGCGGATGCAGCTATAACAGCTTCAACTCTTCTGGGAAGACTTTCCACAAGGTTTAGGAGTGTGTTTATGGGAATTTTTGACCATTCTTCCAGAAACACATTGGTGAGGTCAGACACTGATGTTGGATGAGAAGGCCTGGCTCGCAGTCTCCGCTCTAATTCATCCCAAAGCTGTTCTATCGGGTTGAGGTCAGAACTCTGTGCAGGCCAGTCAAGTTCTTCCACACCAAACTCGCTCATCCATGTCTTTATGGACGTTGCTTTGTGAACTAGTGTGCAGTCATGTTGGAACAGGAAGGGGCCATCCCCAAACTGTTCCCACAAAGTTGGGAGC
This sequence comes from Paratilapia polleni, assembly GCA_015106735.1. NCBI lineage: Eukaryota > Metazoa > Chordata > Actinopteri > Cichliformes > Cichlidae > Paratilapia > Paratilapia polleni. The sequence goes on from VUQI01062232.1 coordinate 28,730, forward strand.
ATGAAATTGTCCAAAATGTCTTGGTATGCTGAAGCATTAAGAGTT
>VUQI01062235.1:0-19114 GCA_015106735.1 Paratilapia polleni
TGCTGGAAAAACCAATCCTCAGAGTTGGGGAACATTGTCAGAGCAGAAGGCAGCAAGTTTTCTTCCAGGATAACCTTGTACGTGGCTTGATTTATGCGTCCTTCGCAAAGACGAAATTGCCCGACTCCAGCCTTATTGAAGCATCCCCAGATCATCACCGATCCTCCACCAAATTTCACAGTGGTTGCGAGACATTGTGGCTTGTAGGCCTCTCCAGGTCTCCGTCTAACCATTAGACGACCAGGTGTTGGACAAAGCTGGAAATTAGACTCATCAGAGAAGATGACTTTACTCCAGTCTGCTATGGTCCAATCCTTATGGTCTTTTGCTAACTTCAGCCTGGCTCTTCGCATGAATCAAGCCACGTACAAGGTTATCCTGGAAGAAAACTTGCTGCCTTCTGCCTTCTGTTGTGTGAAACCACAACTCTGAACATAACCTGCTTGGGACCAGGTTACATGTTCAGCATAAGACACTATGGTGTCTAGCCAGGTTAAAAGAGATACCTTGTTGAATGTCCATCTTTAGGCTTGATATAGCTTGCTAACATATAAATCATGTTTCACACCAGGCTTTGATAACATCTATATTTGCAAAGAACAAAAAAAACTTGTGAACCCCTGCTGCACTGACATTTTTCTTTAAAAACTATGAATTCATTGATCTGTCAATGATCTTCTAAAACAGTCCCAAACCATGATGCTGCCTCTACTATGCTTCACAGTTGGGATCAGGTTCTGGGGTTACACACAAAAACACCCACACACACACACAAATAACCTTTGTCTCATGTGTCTACAGAACGTTGTCTCAGAAGTGTTGGAAACTTGAGATGTGCCAAATTTTTATTTAAAAAAAAAAAAAGCAAACAGTAATTTGCTTCTTTTGTTTTCTTTCATGTACAGCTTTCTTATTTAGTGTGGTTTTAGGAAGCTGTACATGTGTCTGCAGGTGTTTTGCTGTTACTTTGGGTTCTTCTTCACCTTTTCAAGGATTGCACACTGTGCACATAATGCAGGATGCCTACTCCTAACGACTGCAGCAGTCCTGAATTTGCAGGCAGCTTACATTAATATCCATTGATGAACATCTGGGTTTTTAGAAATGCTTTTGTGGTCTTTTCCAGCTTCATGCATCTCTACATTGCGTCTTCTAAGGTCCTTTCAAAGTTTGTGATCGAGACATGGTTCACACCAATCAGTTTTTAATGAGCGGAGCTGTAACTGGGCTTTGTGGGTCTTTATTTATAGGCAGGGCACATCTACAACCCACACTACTCAACTCCTAATTGGAACAACTGACACCAAGTTGCTTTTTGAAACATAACAAAGGCAAACATTACTGTTTGTATCCATACTGTTTCATGGGAGCCTGTCCTTCTTCTTGAAGTCATAGCACTTTCTGCACTTCAGTTCTATTCACTTGTTCTGTAAATCAAAATATAGTAACCATTTTACTTCACGGAGTAAACTGTGATTATTTTTTAAAACACCTGATATACAGATTACATAAAAATGAACTTAAGATGCTGATGGTTCATGTTGAAAATATGTGTTTAGTATCAAACATTGCTGTCGTATGCATTTCTGTATCAAAGCCAAAGCATGTCTAACTGAGAGCAGCCAAGCTGAAGTCAAATTTAGGCACATCCAGTTTCCTACCGAGGGCTAACATGCTGTTTTCGGCATCTCAGCTTTCTGTTTATTAGCTAATATTTGTCTGATGTTTAAGTGGTCTTTTCCTCTAATTTATTAGAGAAGAAGCTGGTTGCTGTTTCTTGTTTTATTGTTGTCCTAAACTCCTGATTCAGGATAAAAGCTCTGTGAAGCTGCTGTGGTTTAAGGCCTCGTCCTTGGCCACGGTTTATATAAGAATGAAATATTCAGCATCCAGCACAGCTCTGTGACCTGCTGCAACACTACAGAAGAATTCACAAATACCAGCTGTAAACTCGACCTGCCCTCGTGTTCTTTTTCATTTATTCCTCCTCTCTTCCCCCCTTCTTTTCTTGAATGTTCTTTTCAGGCTTTCTGTGTTTTCTTACCACTCTAATTTGGTCTGTGTTTCTGAATCCTCCCTCCTTAGTCTGTTGCACCGTGAATCAGTCAGTAGTCTGTGGGGCTCTTTGGATGATTCATTGACCATATTTGGTAAAGCTTGTCAGTTAGCTACATTTGATAGCAGCTGGTTTGCTTTTTTTTTTTTTCTTTCTCTCTCTCTTATGGCCAAAATACAGAATTCGTCAAGCTATTGCAATGTCAGTAAATGCCTCTTTGTTTTTCATTTTAAAGTCTTGGATGTCCTATAGAACTGCTCACACATATTGACACAAAAGAGATTTTTCACTCCCTCACAGTGATGCAAACACTCTTGGAAGCCTTGAAATTATAATAACAATTATATTTCCTTCTCTTATCACATTTTTTAACGTTCCTTTCCCACTCAGCTTGGCCTGGAAGTTTAATAACTGTAGCTTTTGTTCTCTTCTGCCAGGCAATAATTTACTTATCTGTGGCCTGAGCTACTTCAGGTACACATCATCCATCTTGGCACTTTAATGACTTTAAAAGTATGCACATCATTTCATGATGATAAGTGAATAAAACCTGTAACCCTGATGTTTTTCTTCAATTACTTCTACTTACTGACTTAAAATATACATAATTCTTAGGAGCCCTTAAGATACTGGACTACATGGGCTTTTGAAACTCAATTCAATTTCGTTTTTAAGAGATTGACTGAAAAAATCAATTTGTTTAATTATTTTTTAACCTAATTGTGTTGCGACAGCTTATTGGTCAATAGAGACTTTTCTGTGATCTAAAGGTCACAAATTTCAGCAACAGCCAATTACTGCCCATCAACAAATCATGCATGCCTTTGAAAAACATATTAAAAGTCTATTTGGTCACAGTGAATTGGCTGAAATGTCAAAATGAAGTGCAAATGAAAAGTGAATTTTCAATTTCTTGAAAATATGTCCACAATGACAGTGGTTGTTGTCTGAAAACTGAAATGTCAGGGTGTTTGTGTCTTGTCATTGTCAAAATATGACGAGTATGTTTCCTTCTTTGCTTTCCACTGAGCAGCCCTGATTAGAGTCAGTCCAGACAATCCAAGACAGAAATTGCCATCTGAGTGACCTAGAGGAGTACAGAGTGAACCTTTGAGTTGCATTTAAAAAGGTGCCTCAATTACCGTAAAGCAATGCACTTCTGAAAATCTGTCTTCTTCAATATCAGTCGTGAAAGGTAGCAAGTTTTTGATGCATTAGTCTGTCATAATCCTTTACTGCCACTGTAGCAGAATTTACATGTTGTATGTGATTCCATTTGCCATAATTACCAAAACTTGTTATTGTTGTATCTGTCAAAGTTTGTTGGCTCAAGGGAGCCCTCTCTGAGAAATAGTAGATAAATGCCACTGGCAGTGAATGTTGAATGTTGCTAGTTATAAGAGACACACTTATATACAGATAGAGTGTATTACTATCTGTAGATCCACCATATGAACATATGAGAACTATAAACTGTGGAAATGTTAATAAGAACAGTAACAGGTTACTGTACATAAATGGCAACACAAAAAGATAAAAAAAAAAGTTGGTCCATCATTTTCCAGTTGAAGTGATGTGTGAACCAGCCTGTTACTGTGAAGTGTAATTGAAATTGCTACACCATTGTCCCAGCTATGGATTCGAGCACAGTAGCCGCTTTCATCATTATCGTTTCAAGTGATATGTTTTTGTGCGGTTTCCCAATGTGTTGTCATCCCAGGGCGTCATATAGTACAGTTCTGCCAAAAAAAGTATGAGCCCCTTTTTATTTCTCAGGTTTGTGAGGCAGGAAACTGCAGTTTGTGTCCTGTCTGTGGGCTTTGTGTTTGTGTTAGTGTTAAGGCACCACAGCTGCTTGGTTGTGTCATGGCACTGATGCCAAAAAGACACCTTGAGCGTTTATCTCTGGACTTAGAATGAGCTGGGTTTTCCTTTTTAAACTTCTGCATACAAATCTACCAGATTTGTGCAGTTTGTTCAGAAATCTAAACTGGTGACCCACTGATGCTCTTGCATATGTATGATCCTATAGGAGGTAGAGACATTGCAGACTTTTGAAGAAGCTGTGTGATTCTCTGTAACATTATAGTTCAAAGTGTTGTCTTTGATAATTATGTATGTGTGAGTCTATGAGCCTCTGGGAAAAACAGAGCAGCAGTGACTAGACAGGATTGTCAAGGGAAATCACCTCACAAAAAGCTGGCAGAAGACAACACCTGCAGCACCTGACACAAAGACACACACACACACACACACACACACACTCCACACACACTTTAAAACAAAAATTTGTCTTTGCTGATGCTATTATTCTTTGTCTCTCTTATTCTTCTCTTTCCACCTGTCTCTGTTGCAGATGTGACTCAGAAAACCGTTACCTTGGTAACCCCCTTCGAGGAACCTGTTATTGTAAGTATCCCGCCACTGATACACCTGAGTCTCCCTCGCCTGCACACATCCATTCTTAACCTGATTAATCTGTCAGTCTGCATGCATGTTTCATTTCATTTCATTTTGTGTCTCGAGCAAGAAAGGAAGGTGTCCACGAAGCAGACACTAATCCCGCTAACTTTCCTGACTTTGAATGGCCATAAAGTAAAAATCTTACTTAATTTTATTAAGAGAGAGACTTAAATGAAGTGACGTGAAGTGAAGTTTTAATCACTTTATTTGAACGTTGTTGAAACTTGCTGGAAAGGACGCACAATTCAGCAGGAAATACGTGGAAAATAATTATTAGATGTTTTTGTTTAATATCAAACAATCACAATCTGTGCTATAAAGACACTTCTGCAGTGTGATCCACAATTCTGCTGCTAAACTCAATATTAGGTTTGTCACGTGTACACATTCTGTAGCTGTGCCAAAATATGACTAAAAACACAGCTTTCAATGCATCTTAGGGGCTTCACTTAGCACATTTCATAGCATTTTGGTGAAACATTGACTAACTTGAACACAAATATCACTGATGCAAATATTTATAGTTGCTTTCTCGCTGTGTGTCTAGAATATTTGTTTAATCTATTTAATCTCTTCGAGAAAACATAAGCCAGTTAAGGAAGAATGCAAAATTAAGCCTTTGTCAGGTCCCTTAAAATCCCTAAAAATGGAATGAAATTTCTGGCAGTGACAGGGAATCAAGCTTTCTCTGACTTTCCTGACTGCACTGTGTAGTGGTAGAATAAGAGTAACAGGATCCTTCATAGTCTCAGATATGGAGAAGAAATCACTGAGCATTACAGGACGAGTTAATGGGTGCAAAGGTGTTGGCTTCATGCTGTAGTGACTTTGGCTAGCTGTGAAAAATGTGGAGTAATATTACAGCACATGCAAAAACACGAAGCGATTATGCAGCCTAACAGCCGAACTGAATCCAAGGTACAGGTCCTGCTACTGTCGCAAGGTAGCATGTAAAGCACCTCTACCACCAGAAGGTGGATGTGATGTAGTGTGTGAGATCAATCAGGAGAAAATGCATTGCCAAGACTACTACAGCTAATGAACAGTTTTGAGGGGGAAAAAAACTCATAAGAAAGTCCAGTGCAAACCCTGCCAGGCAAAGCTAGCATGCCACAAGTCTACCATAACTATGCACTGTCATTTGAGAGTGTAGTGGCGTGGGTGAGCTTAGAATAATAGTCGAATATTTTCCAGTGAATATCAAATAGTATTTTTGGCTTGAAATGGACAAAGAAGACATGTTTATATTGAAATAAATGTAACACTGTATTGTTTTGCCCTCGTGTGGTCATAATAAGCAAAAACCTATATATCAGTGGTATGAACCTGTGTAGGTTTCTTTTGAAATAAACAAATCCAATTTGACACCAGTATGTACCTCACCTTTGACTCTGAGTGAGAGCAGTTACTTTGTTTACTCGCTTGACCACAAAAGCATCATATCTATCTCTGAAGCAGATGTAGAAATATGTGATAATGGTCTTTCAATAGTTTGACTCATATATTGAATTTTTGAAAGATATATATATATATTTTTTTTTTTAAAAGGACACCATCTTTGTGTCACAGTTGGTTGCAAATATTTTCCTACTTTTGAGATGGATAAAGAAAGAAAGTTTTGTTCCACTCCACAACTTTTTTTCCTGCTTCCAGATGCTAGCAGGGATCACATTGACTTAGCTCATTTGCAACAAATTGCTGGTTTTCCTTTCAAAGGGCAAACGAAGGAGGAATGCTGCAGACAAAACAGATGTTTTGTGGCACACAGCCATTCTCACTCACTCTGCATCTCCTGTCTCTCACACACAAGCACTTACACATAAATATGTACACATATTCAGTCTATGAATTGCCATCATCACTTCTAATATTATAACACACTACAATCAAGTTCAAGTCCTGTCAATGTCAATAACCCTCTAGTTGGAGTGGGGCTATCATTGTTTCAATGAGGGAGGCTTGAAAGGATACAGCAATCAGAAGAGTCATGCCACCAATTGCACCGGTCACGTCAAAAATGCCTTTGATCACAAAACAAAGTCAGCTCAAGACAGGTTGGCAACATGCTCTTACCTTTACTGCTGCAAAACATTTATCTTGATATACCATTTATGTATCGGATAAGGGGCAGAATCAAAAGTGTAGTTTGCACCCTTGTGCCCCGCAAGGAGCAGGAGCAGTCAGTTAAAGAAACAATCCAGCTAAGATTTGGGAAATTAACCATTTCTTGGTAAAGTAACAGTTCATTCACATATCAAATTTTTTGGCATCTTTTCCCTCTGGAAAGGGGGCAATTTGCTTTAGAGACTAAAACTATTTTTTGTACCGGGTTGTAAACATGTTTATTCCTGCTGTAGAGTTGGGTTTAACATCGGAGTCTAGGGGATTGGCTCGCTTTTGGAGCCAGCCTCAAGTGGCCACTTGGAGAACTGCAGCTTTTTGGCCCGTCCACGTTGGCTGCATTTTTCAGCCCCAGAGGCTGTCGCTTGATTTGTCCCAGCAACAAACCAAACTTATCTTGAATCTTTCTCTGAACCGAACCAAAGGTATGGGTCCTATATGAAGCTTCTTTTGTTTCAGTGCTGTGACCATCAGTGACCAAATGCTGTCTAGTTCCTTTATATCAAAGTCAAACTATACACTCTACAGCAGATATCTCAGAAACTCATTAACTCACACCAAGACAATCTAGATGGATAAGTAGCACTACAGATGAGTAGAAAACATTTGTAAATATATGGCCAGAAGGCCAAAGGAAAATGTTACCCCTGTGATTTTCTTTGAGACAGCAAATCTTATATTTTACTCTTAATGGGTAGTATATTTTTATTCTGTCTGCTGGCTTCAGGACTGAGGGTTGAAAGCACTAGATGGCACCAATGCAGTGCCCTTGCCCAGTAGTGTGAAGGGTTGTGGATAATGCACATGTATACAGTCAGGCATAGAAATGTACAAGTGCAAGTTTTAAGTGTTGTTACTCTGCATATAGAGGGCTCCTTGATATCACTATGGCTGCAGCTGAAGTGCTGCACACCATTATGTTCTGTCATTAATGTGGTTTTATCTTTTCTGCTGTCTATGAAATGGAGTTAGCTCTGTTTGAAAAAGAGAAAGCACACTCAGATATGCACGCATGAAAGCACACCACAGCCTTTCCTATACACACATGCAGAGAGTGAGCATATAAATTACAGATTTAAAAGCCACCCATTTCCTTGTACTTTGAGGGAGAGGTCAATATTAGCTTTAAATGTCATTGGAAGGAAGGTGCTGATAAGAAAAGCTTAATCTCCATCATGTGAAATAACATGCAGAGTATGTGAGAGGAAGCACTCTCTGTGCTGGAGATTTGGACAGATTTATAGTAGAAGTTTGGTAAATCTGCACCACCTGTAGATTTCTATTGATGTGAAGAAATGGTGAAAAGCTGTCAGACAGCTGACAGCAGAGAGATTAACTGGAATGAAAAGAGTCAGTATTGTGAGTATTAGCCCATGTGAATAATCAAAGGATGTGGATTTAAACGTATATGTTTATAAAGTGCAGAAATGCAAAAAAAAAAGGGATATATATCATCTTGTCCCATTTTTGTGTAACTAACATAGAACTGCCAAGTTCTCAAATATAAATGATATTGCTTTTGTTTTTTTTTTCCTTCAGTCTTGTATTGGCAAATAGAAGAATGGAGTTGCAGTCTCATTTGGAACCACTTTTAAGTTTTGCTTTCACTTGCCATTTTGTTGAAGATATTAATAATTTCCCCATACAGAAATTCCATTCTCTGCATTCAGCCACTTAAGTGTGAGCAACAGGAGCCAGAGAAACCACCCAGCGGCACCCAGGAACCAACTCCAGTTATAAACCATGGGCCTTGGTCAAGATTACAGTGACAGAAGAATTAGCTTAGCATGTTTTAATGGAGGTAGAAACCAGGTCTTCTAGAGGACTTCCACACAAGAAAGTGAAAACTCCACTCAGAAGGGCTCTGCCCTGGCTTGGGTTTGAACCTGGGACCCTTGCTGTGAAGTAACAGTGCCTAAGGATTAAGAGGGGCAGGGTCAGGGGTTAGGACTATATACTATGTGAGGTTCAGGGAAACATCATGTATTAAGTGAAAATACACAATTTTACTGTGTTAAACATGTCATAAAGCTTCCATATTCCAGTTTAGCAAGAAGCCAATTACTGTAAAGCCCCATTTAAAGGTGCCGGCACCAGCTCGCTTGAGTTTGTTTACACACTGGCCAGAGGTCACTTCACTTAACTATAGGTGATAAAAACAGCTTTTGATAACAGATTGTTTTGTGTATGTGGGCAATCACAGCTGCTTCATGTCCACCTTTTTTTCCCCTTGAATTTGGTTGACACACCCACTTAGTACCATTTTAGTTATAACAGGATTTGAATTTTGAGTCAAAATATGTTAAGTTGAAAGGTTACATATAGTGGGGTAGTGTGGAGTAGTGTCACTTAGCTTGCTAACCTTTGTACCTCTGAAGGCACTATTATTGGCCTCCTAAGTGACACAGCCATAATCAGTGTATATGGTACATCCCTTTAAATAAAATATTTCTCAGCTATTTCTGTAGAGTATAACAGGTTGGATATATTCCATTAATGTAGCAGTCACCGTCTGCTCTGAAGTGCAGCAACCCTTACACAAAACACTTACAGGGCATCAGAAGTCTAGGAAAAGGGGTTAAGTACTTGCCTCAAACTTCTTAAAGGTGAGGAGCAAGCCATTATCTAAACCAAAAAGCCACTCAAGGTTTAACAGCTGAGTATCATAACAAGTCCAGCACCTTTGACATCTGCTCTGAAGCAGACATGTTTAGCAGTTTGCTCTCCTGTCTCTGCCTCTGCTTCCCTCTTAGGCATTTGTATAGACAGACTATTTTAATGTCAGCTGTAAATAGGGTCATTGAACATTATGTGTTGTTTTAGTCTTAAGCTTGACCTAAACTTTCAGAAAGATGGACTGGTGCTTGAAAGGTTGTCCTTTTCTGGTTAACCACAGGGAAAGCAAAATAATCAAAAAAGACGAAAAGGCTTGCTGGATATAGAGGTTTCTTCCATGACATCATGCACACATTACTTGAGTTGTATGCCATATTGGGTGTGATACAGCCACCAGTCGTGAGGGAAAAAATGTCTGGTTGGCGAGTGCTTCCTGGAGGTTGCTGGCGGGTGTTTTTGGGTGAAATTGGATGCAAAGAGGGTGCTGCACCAAAAACCACCTTGTGATTGCTTTGGTCGCTAGCAGATTGCTATGGTCACCCATTGTTTGCATGAAGATGCCAACTTAACTGCAAACACTCGCCAACTACTAGCCATGTGGTAGTAAAACTTGGAAAAGGCTGACGCAAACTAGAAACAGAACATTCAACTTCAATGTTAAACAGGTGGTTGGGCAGCTGTGGCTCAGGAGGTAGAGCAGGTTGTCTACTAATTGGACGGTTGGTGGTTAGATTTCTGGCTGCATGCCGAAGTGTCCTTGGGCAAGATACTGAACCCCAAGTTGCCCCCAATGTGCTCATTGGAGTGTGAATGTGTGTGTGAATGGGTGAATGAGGTACGTAGTATAATGAGCACTTTGAGTGCTCACATAGAGTAGAAAAGTGCTGTATAAGTACCAGTCCATTTACCGTTTACCAAAAGTTGTGCCTCAGTGCTGCAGCCAACACGTTTCAAAAGGTGCAACTTTTACTTTGAAGGTGATTCGGTTTGTGTCACACTTTTCACAAGTTCACTACTGCTGGGAGAGTAGCTTGCAAGTGTTTGCAGATAAGTTGGTGTTTTTCATACAATCGGCTAACGATCAACGCCAACCGCAAGGAGGTTTTTACCAACTGGTTGGGGAATACACATTTTTCCCCAGTGACCAGTGGTTGCAAGGGGGTCACTGACCAGTCTCCAGGCCCGTGTAACTGGGGCCTTATTCACTTGACCCTACATTGTCACATGTCCAAAATGGCAAACAAGTTAACATCACATGGTAAGTGGTCACGTGACTCCAAAACCTATGATTTCCAGTTTTTCTTTGTACGTGGTTTTGCATCAGCATAAACTAATGGTGCTTCCTTTGCTATTGAGAGAGAATAACCAGAGGTTGCCCGGTACGTCATCATTGGTTGTTTAGTGTGTTTAAACAGCACAGAAATTGTCTTGACTCATTTGTCACAATCTCCTCTTCTTTTCTTGAGATATGGGGTTGAAAAGTGACTAGAAATGTGTGTTTTCTTTCAGAACATTCATCATTTCATCATTTATCCAACTTAGGGTTGCAGGGGGGGTTGGAGACTATCCCAGCTGACATTGAGCGAAAGGCAGGGTACACCCTGGACAAGTTGCTAATCCACAAGACCAGTGGCCAATTTGGATGAACCAATTAACCTAACAAGCGTGGCTTTGGTCTGTGGGAGGAAACCCATGTAGGTCCAGACCGACCAAGAGGTTCAAACCCAGAACCTTCTTGCTCTGAGACAACAGTGCTAACATCTGCACTAGCATGCTGCCCATTAATGTTTGACTTTCTAAATATGATATATTTATCATCTACTCTTATTAGACATTTTTGTGAATTTTTTTTTGTCATACTTAGTGTATTAGTCCTTGGGTTATGGCTGAAAGCATGTTTTGCAAAGCCAAAGTTACAGTAATATGTAACCACCAAATTCTGATTAGTTCATTTTAGAAAGGTTTTTGCCAGATGAAATGAAAATGTCCACAGATATTCCTGAGGTATCACATTCACATTCACAAAAATGAAATGGACATATTGTCAAATTGACCCTGACCTTTAACCCTCTAAATCTAATCCACGAGTGACCACTTGTGTGAAATTTGGCCAACCCCAAAACATAATGCCTCTGGTCAGAGCTTCCTTTGGTGCACAGGCATAATAATATTATCTCAGTCATTTAAGCGATACGTCTTGTAATGCTGTAATTGAACAAAAACACAGAGTTAAATTGTGTTGCAGAAGCATAATCTTCACAAAGTTTACAGCATGTGTATGGTAAAACAGCAATCAAAAATTCTTGTTGATGAAACTTTTTTCAGGCTAACAAATAAGAGTGTCTGACTGTTGACGGCAGTGTTTCTCATCTCACTTGGGGGTGAAGAGCAGAGAGCGATTCTTTGGTTCAGTTAACACTGTCGCATTGAACCAGAAGACCATTGATGAAAAGCAACTTTGCTATTTAATGAGTTTGCCCCCAGTCAGACTAGCATTTATGAGGAGGCATCACCAGGACAACGCTTTAATGAACCACTGTCATATTCCATCACAGTCAGCTACAAGGGACATCTAATTAGAAATGGCCACCAAGTGTCCCACCACTTCCATTGGAAAGAACAGCAGTCCCTTGAATTATGAGCTAACATCAGTCACTCCACACTCAAGTGGTGCTTGCTACCCTCAGGCCTGCTGGGAAAGCCTAGTCAGGCTGAAAAAAAAGTGGCACCAGTGTTTACTGACAGTACCACGATCACAATTAAGGGATAATTAATGATGGACACCAAGAAATGAGACTGAAAAGTGCTATAGTTTCCAAAATATGAATCAATGGTGGGAGAATATTGAGAAGGGTTACTTTGCCATATCCCCATGTCTGATAGACATCGCTAGATTTGTTCTTGTGTTAAAGTGACATCAAAGACAAATGAAATATATTTTGGAGAATGTTGTAGTCATTTCAAACCTCAAAATAGTTGCATGGCAGTAATCAGCAAGCAACAGCATTGCTGGCCTAAGGCCGTTCATTAGGCAACGATGTGGCGTCAGTCCAAGATGCCTTAATATTTGCTGACAGGCAGTCTGTCTGGACTCCTATCCAACGCAGACTAATTGGTCCTATCAGGCCAAAAAACCTTTTTTGCAATCCAGTGGCTGACTTAGTTTAGATCAATTTCACTGAGTTTCAGTTAGTCTGATACATGGTTATGAGTCTGTGACATTTAAGGATATACACACCAGACAGTACAAACATTTTTAATTACAGTCTGACATTACAGTACAAACAGCTCTTTATAGTGTATAAGGTTGCAGTATATGCAGTTTCTGCAGAATATCTTTTTATGAAAGTTGACTATTATCACCATGTACATTTGCTTACCTACAGTATTAGAAAAAAAGTAACTGGACAGAGAGTCTTACCTATGTAATCTTTTTTGTTTAATTATTATTTTTTTTAAATGGAGCCTTTAAACTTAAAATCGAGACCCATTTTGATAAAAAGGGTCTCAATTTTTCATTACATCCTCTTATTGTAAGTGATATTAATAACTGTGTATAGTGCATTCTGTGAAACTGTGATAACTTCAAATAGCTGTGGTACAATCAAAATCTTAAATCTTAGTTTATACTGCAGTCTGCATCACCACATATAATAGCGCACAAAATATCATAAATTAGAGGGTTTTTTTAAACAATTGCCCTTTGCATAGCAGGACAAGTACATGTGTGTTTATTAAACAATTATACACGAGGTATATGGATATACGTTTTTTTAAATGCAGGTAAAAACTTTGCAAAAAGTTGTATTTCCAAGTGTTTGTTACTTAGTGTCTTTTATTTGTAAGGTATGATGGAAAATGTTGCATCTTTTTCAATCCTTTGAAAACATAATTGTTTTTGTGTTGTGGATTTAATGATAAGCCATGAGTACATTTAGCATAAAGTAGGATAATGTAGAGTTAATATGGCATGGTATTTTTGAGGTATATGGGATATGCAGCTTTGCACATAATGTGCATGTACTCTTTCTATTATATCACCCCCCCACCACCACCACCTTTAAAATATATTGATTTTCATGTGTATTCTAGCATTTTGTGTGCTTAGAATTAATAGATTGCAGGTGAAACACTGGTGATCGTGCACTTTGCCACTAGCCTCCTTCTCTGATTATTGTATTGTTAAGGCACAGTGAGCTTCTCCTAGATCGAGGTCACTTGACCTCATGCATATATTACCTTAAGCACCTTGAGCTCCGGGTCAGGTCTGATATTGAATCCATGTTGTCCAAGTGTTTACTCACCCGGTTTTAACTTGTTTTCTCAGTGAGGTGATGCTGTAATATCTGGCCTGTACTCTGTCAGGAAGGTGTTGCAAATGGGAAATAATGAGTTGTTAACAAGCATTAAATGAAACCTCAGTGAGAGATTGTGACAACCTGACATTGTAGGTGAGTTCACGCTTGTTTTGGATTTCTATTCGAAGCAAGCTGCTGGAATATCAGATTATGTTCTGGATGAGGGCTTCCTCCTCTGTCTTCTCATTTCTCATCATAGTGTTTTGTTTCATAAAGGCTGAATCAGCTTACATATTATGGTAATAAGATAGGCCATCTGTGAACCTGAAAAATTGGCATGAACTATTTCTATTTCAGTTTTTTTTTTTTTTTGGGTGGGGTGGGGGGTTGTTAATACCTTTAGTGACACCTTGATGCGATTCATCCAGAGTGAGAATTTGCACATGCACGCTTGTAATTGAGATTGTCTAACTCCTGTCAGATTTCTCAGATGGGAATTGTAATTAGCTGAAATGAACTTTTAAACCTGGCTGATGCTCTTCTTCCTAATAGGCTTGAAATCAAACATATTGGAAACACACAGAGGGACTGGTAGAATTTGTTTTAGGAGTTCTTTTTTCTTACTTGTTTGCTTGATTAACTATGCAGACAAATATGCAAACAAACAGATGCGCAAGTAGGTAAGTGCATGCAACCATGCGTCCACAGGAAATGTACATACTGGATGTATTGAGAGGTAAATACACAAACAATCTTTACATGCACACACACACACAAGTCCCCATCCTACTTACAAAGTGTAAAAAAAACCCCAAATACTGTGAAGTTGTACTGACGACCCTTATGGGATAAACAACTGAGCAGCAGCAGTGTACGTCTGCCTGGAAGGGAGGGAGGACGGGAAAGATGTTAAGGAAAAATATTGTCTTTGATCTGATGATATCTGCTGTTCGGGCTAACTTGCCATGAAGGCTGAACAAAACAAGGCTGTTTGTCAAACATAATTTGCTTTCGTCTTGGTGACGCCCCAGGATTGTAAAGCTGAAAGGAAGGTAGTAGCTAAACATCTTTCTCTCTTTGTGTGTGACACAAAGTTCTTCTGCTATGTAGTTTGAAAGCTTTCACAGCATCTCTGCTGACTCCTGCCATTCAGTGTTACATTTTACCTGTGACAGCAGTAGAGGTTCTTTTTTTCATTCACACAGTCTGTTTGACACTAAAACCGCAGTCCTCTGCATCAGATCTGCTGTGGGGCTAGAAGGCCCTTTTTTTGCTATTACACCACTGATACTGCCCCTTTTGAGCAAAAATATGTTAGCCAATCCACAGTATAAATTGTGTTTTTTGCCACATTTTTTACAAAACTATCATTGATCTGATGAAGCCTATAAAGAGTGTTGCTGTTTGCAAGTATGTGCTTATTAGGAAATGTTATTACTGACTGATTATTTTGTGGAAATGATGGCAATCAGCAGCTGAGGAAAGACCATCTACACGCTTTTAAACTGTGCTACTTGAAAGTGATCTGTGTGTAAAGCAGTCACAACACTGCAGCTGCCAGTTTTGTTGCATCTATTTAGCTGGTTTATTGTCCCTTTTACTAAACTGTCTAATGTTATGTTTTGCAGTCATAAGCAGCCATATAAAAGAATAACTAAGCAAAATATTAACACAGGTTCATAGGATAAAAGAAACAGGTTACATTTTAAATTTATAAATTATTAAAATATTATTTGCAGCCAACTCATAAATTGATTTAAATGCTAATATAACAAAACTGGTCTTAAATACATCATTCAGTAAATATAGTTTAAGTTCCTCCACTTCCTGCCACACAAAGTGCGACTGAATTTGAAATTGAAAAAGAGCAGAAATATTAGACTGATACAAGTTCTGCCACTCTGTCCATAAAAATCAAAACCTTTAGCTGAATTTAAATTTGGTCCATCTCCCCTTCAAGGTTGTCTGGACCGCTTTCAGTGTGGTTGCTATTTTTTACTCAGTGCAAATCCCTTTCTGACCAAAGCCAGCATCAGTACGTTTCAAACTGACCTGACTTTCATGTTGATTGTCGACGCAATGTTCTGCTGTAAAGACCTGAGGCATATGACAGCGAACATTTAGTAAAAACCACCTGAAGTGTGGTGCCATTGTATGCATCCACACAGCACGTTAAATATTTCTGAAAAACCAACAGAATCAGTGCTCACAACCTGCCTCATTGGCCAGATTTGCTTCCTTGAAGCTTTGTCTTCTTCCCCAAGATGAAGTTCAAGTTGAAGGGTTGCCTTCACACACTGGAGGAGAATAATTCTGCAGACACACTGGAGGAGATCCAGTGCACATTGCAGAAGTTAAAGTGGTCAGAACAAGACTCAAATAACAGCCACACTGGAAATACATGCATTGCCCAAGGAAACTATCTTGAAGGGGATTTTTATGGTTTGCGTGATGGACCTTTGTAACTGCAGCTCATACTTTGTGTGGATGGTTATTCTAAATGTGCCTAATTGAATCAGTAAAGAGTAAGAAACACTGGGATTCAAGTCTTGTCCAAAAGCTCATTAACACTAAAAAACACAAGTTTGCATATATTATTTTCCTCTGTCTCATTGACTACTGAAAAAAGTGAAGGTTTTTACTTGTCTGGTTTGATGATGATTTTTTTTAGCTGCACTGCTACAGTTTATAGAATTTAATTAATGTTTTGTGTTGTGGGTTGCATGGAATTTTGGCAAAATTTATTTATGAGTGTTGTGTCAGTCAACCTACTGGAATTTATGTGACAGTTTTGGTGGTAAAATATGCTACTCTGACAACTGCTTAGGCAGAGTGTTAAAAACCTTTAAAAGAGAGTGTGAAACTATTAACTTTACTTTGAACTAAAAATAAAAGTTTTGCCTGAGTCTGCTATAACCTTATTTTCCCTTGTATATGAGCGCGCATGCACACACACAAACACACCTGGGTTCCCCTGAAGGGTTAGCAGGCGGCAGTCACACTGATTACCTAAAGAAAATTATCTTTTCAGCCCGTTATCCTCTCATGGCCACACAGCTGCTTTCTCTCCTCTTTTTGTATTTTCTCTTTTTTTCCTCAGTGTTCCCTTCCTCCCCTTCTTCTCTCCCCCATCCGGCAGGCAGACAAGGTGACCCAGCGTGGCTCCTGTTGTCCGTCCAGATGTTGAATTACTGTGATTTTTCTCCATACGTTGCTCATTGTCTCACTGACAAAGAGCTGCCTCGAGACACTCAATAGGAGCTGCTTTCAGAAATGATTAAATCTCTGAGAGAACATGATTATTTAGACTCTAACCCATGTTCTATTGATCGATCGGCCTCTTTGCTTATAGAAGAGACTGGCAGCCACAATGATAGCAGTCGTGTTCAGGTTTATAAAGTACACGTGTGTGTGTGTGCGCACTTTTACTCAAATATGCACACACCTTGTTTATTTTGTCACTGATTGAGATCTTTGACTGAAGCTCCACCACTGTACTCTTATTCATCTAATTGAATATCGACTCACCATCAGCGCCTCCGATGTTTTTACTTTCATAAGTCTGTCTCTTTGATGGTGACATCAATAAAATCAGACAGGATGGCACTTTTATTTGTAATGGCATTCTTGAAGAGAAAATGTGTGGCATCAGATGCAACTAAATACCTAAAAATGTTCCACTGCTAAAAGATTGAATCATTCAGGACACTTTTCACTTCTCTTTTGTGCCTCTCTGTCTCTTTCTTTTGATCAGATAACCTGTTGATCGATTACCAGTTTACCTTCAGTTTGCTTCAGGAAGATGACCGCTACTACACCTCCATCAACTTTATGGCAACGCCTGAACAGGTAACACGCATAGAAGCACACAGAGGCTAAGGTTCAATAATTGGCTTTTTTTCTCTTATTATTCATAGTTAAGGGGGCCTATTATGCTTGTATCCAGCTCTGTACTTTTATTTTTTAATTCCAGTAGATTAACTTTGCATAATTCATAGTTGAAAACATTCTTAGTTTTTGTTATACAGCCCCTTAGTTTGACCCATAGACTGATGGACATGTGGAAGTAACCCTGCATTCTTTCTAGTGGCCAGCAGGGGGTGACTCCTCTTGCAAAAAAATATCTTTGTACAGAGGTCTAAAATTGATCCTACTGCGTGCTTATCCTTTATGGTCTCAGTTGCTAGTTATGAATCTTATTCAATACAACATGATATGAATTTTGTAAATGCCAATCCCATTTAAGGTAAAACAGACACAAAAACATAATTTTGTGCTCATTTAACCCCTTTATCTTGAAGGCTTCTCCCCACCTAAAAGCCCACTCTTTCTATTTGGATGCCCCTTGACTGGCTTCTGCAAACCATAGGTTCCATATAAAATATGATCATAGCCACTTTAAAAATACACATTGGTATCAAAATCCTTTTTAAAAGCCTCAAGTAGACCATTCTGGTCTTTGCCATCTTGTCAAACCGGATGTGATGAGTCAGTCTAAGAAACCAAGGTAATCCTAAGGCATACCCATTTTTCTCATCCATTTTGCTTTAAATGGGAGCATAATTTGCAAAATGAACATCATGTTGTATTTAATAAGACTTGAACGATTGACCACAAAAGTCTTTTTTGAAGTTATAGATCAACGGGAGCTGAAAGGTCTTTTTCTTATAGACTTCTATACAATCAGGCTTCTTTTTGCAGAGGAGTTGCTCTCTGCTGGGCATTAGAACAAATTCATGTTTAAGGTGCCTCTACATTGGACCTGGAAACCATCTTTCATATGCAGTCTATGCTGCAAACACTATTGCATGTGATATGACAGTATAAGAAAATAATAATAATCAGGTCAGGACAAAAGTTAAAAAACTTTGAAAACCAAGTGCTTGGAGCAATATGATGCCCTTTCTTAGAGAGATTATTTACATATACGTTGACCTCATAAGCTCTGTCAGTGTTCAATATCAGCATCCAATATTGTAACAATACTTATAAATGACAGAAAAAGGAAAGGAACAATAGTTACCCTTTAAACAAAGAACCAAGTAAATATGCTATTTTTTGGTAACTGTGGTTTGGTCTTGATCGTTTATACTTGGACATAAATATGATGATGCGTGACAAAGGTCTATGGCTATAACTGAAGAAGGGATGCTGTGGCAACATATAGATTTGAACCTATAAAACATACATTCTCTAAATCTGTTGTCAGAACGAGGAAGACATCTAAACTCTTGACTTTTATCTGACCTGTTTTTCCTTCCCTGTGCCTAAAGCTGTGTTGCGATACAACTCAGAGTGGTAACACTGGAGACAAAATCAATGTAACGATGCAAAAAGAGGCCAACAGATTCAGATTTGCCCTAGGTGATACAAGTTGAGGCCAGGACAAGTCTGCTCAAGTTAAAAATGTTTTAGCAAAGAGTTCTTCTGTTGGCTGAAGGAAAGTAAGTTAAACAACTGTAAATAGCCTGGGGAAGGTGTCCAACAACAACATGGACTGCAAAATCTCCCGTGTAGTCAAAAAAAAAAAAAAAAAAAAAAACTTAAAAAAAAAAAAAAT